>JAOTOL010001303.1:0-272500 GCA_034440575.1 Imbricaverruca yamaguchii | reverse complement strand
TTTTTTTTTTGTTTTTTTTTTTTTTTTTTTTTTTTTTAACCCCCAATTCTTAAAATTTTTTCTTTTTTTTTTTTTTTTTTTTTTTTTAAAAAGGGTTTTTTTTAAATGGGTGGGGAAAATTTTTGGGTTTTTTGGGGGGTAAAATATGGGGTTTTTTTAAAAAAGGGGGTGGGGGGTTTTCCCAAAACCCCTTTTAAAGTTTTTTTTTTATTATTTAAATTTTAATAAAATTTTAAATTTGGTTTTTTAAAAATTTTTAGAAAAATTAATAAAAATTAAATAAAAATTTATTATTTTTATTTTATAAAATTTTTTTTTTAAAATAAAGGAAGATATGATATTTTTTTTTTGGTTTTGTTTTTTTTTTTTTTTTTTACCCTTACTAAAAATTTTTTTGTTTTTTTTTTTTTTTTTTTCTTCAAACAACCCGCCGGGTTTTTATTGGAGGACAAAAACAAGGGGGGTATGGGGGGGGAAAAGTGGGGGGTTATTTACGAAAAACGGAGGGGGGGGGGGTTCCCCCCCCCCCCAGGGCGCGTGTTTATGTGCGAAGACAATTTTGGATATGTACGTGATAATTGTATTCCTAATTCTAATGCTAATTTTATTCCTAAGGGTATGTCGGCACTGGCACGACAGTGTCACATTAAATTCAGATTGGCACATCAATGAGCACATGTGCTATTTTTCGATTTGCTGTGCTGCGCCGCCGTGCCAAAAGTGGCAATTTTGTTAGATCAGAATCATTTCCCAGCGAGGTTCGGTGGCCGCACACGTTTTGCTTCTGGTGTGCCCTTGAATGGGTGCGTTTGTCAATGCGCCCTTGGTATGACAAATCCAGATCTCTCGTTAAGCCAGAGATGTCCTGGTCAGATAATTTTCCGGTTGAATAGGGACCAATACAAATTAGCGGGGCACCAAGCCAGGCCTCTTGACCCAAATCTTGCATCTGCAGGCATGGTCACGGCAATGGTGGCTGTCCAGTGAGACTGCCTTCAATAAGGCATGTTCCAGCCAAATTTATTGCAAACCGAAGGAAGTATCCAGCTAAAAATATATTAATTTATGTCTGCTCAGGAAATTGGAGTCACCCGCGGAATGTTTGCGGTTCGGAATGTGTACACGGGGCAATGGAGTGGCAGGGATCAGTTTGGGCTATGTGATCTATCAGGGTATCTGTGCTTGTCTGTTCTTAATGTTGGCGATAGGGTTTTCTAGTTAAGGTGAGCATGCGTAGCTCTGCGTAAGTGCATTTCTTAGAATCTAACATCTCAAGAACTTTCGGTGTTAATTGTGGTTTTGTGGAGTTATGGTGTAGTTAACATTGAATCTGGAAACGTTTACTGCTCGCAACAGCGGGTGTGGTGATGGTTGACGGGTGTCGGCATCTTCATTTTCTTGGTGGCGGCTTGGCAACATGGCATGTCGCGAGACGTAGCATACAAAAAAAGTGCCAAAACTACTGTCGTGGCCATGCGATAACGCACAACAGCGGTAGTGGGGAAGGGTCAAAGATGTGATCACCAGGACATTGCTGAAGTATTTCTAAATTAGCTGTACATCAAGGCATCATGACATAATTGGTTCCTGATTATCCATTAATATCTTAAAATTTTGGTGCCGTCGTCAAATTCTTCGTTTCAAGTCATATTAATGGTGCCGTACTGGGTTCGGGCTTATCTGACGCCAGACTTGGTTCCATTCTACACGCTTCTATTTGTAGGAACCTTTTCTGTTTCGTTTCCATATGCCAACTTCAACTTCTCCGACCTAAAGAATGCGGAGTTGCGCATCAACAGTCTCCTCATCTTCTTCTCCATCGCCTTCCGAATCATCGTCCGCTTCGTCGCAGTGTTACCTCTGAGCTTGATGGCAACTCACCTCATGACGTCACTGGTCCAAGAAGCACAGGCCCCGCTCTCTCATGACCTCGCTCTGACATCTGGCCTGTTCCTGCTGCTGCTGGCTGCGGCCTCCAGGTATTCGCCAGCGGTGCAATCAGCGACTGTGCTGTTCTGGATGCCGGGCAGTCCCTGGTTAGACCTCACGGCAACTGCGATGAACCGTAAATGGCGGTGGATGTGTGGAATGCTGGCAGCCGGAATGGAGCTCGCGTGGAAGATGGCGGACGACCTTGTACTTCTCCCGTGCTTGATGTACTTGAACTGGATCTGCGAGGTGTTTAAATTGGTGTGGCTTTTTGGCGCCACACCACAGAAGCCCAAGCCCCTTCGAAATATTTGCTACAGGAAATTTGACCCGGGAGTTGACGAATTTTCAGGAAGTTTTTGACAGTGTGGCCCGCAGTGAACTCATTAAATTCCAGACGAAATATTCGAAATGTGTGCACTTTCCTGTATAATGTAGTGTCGATGAGGTCGTAGTGCTATGTGAACTTCTCAAACTGATTTTGTGCGTGGAAATAAACTGATTGTTATATGAGTTGTTAATTACGATTTGTGTTGATTTTGTATTGCAGTAATTACAGGCATGCCTGCAACAACAACAAGTCCATTGTACAACAACGAGTCCATTGTATGTTTCTTACCATGCAGCAAAGCCTATGGCACATACCACTTATTCTGGCCCCCAATGGCAATTGGGGGACCATGGAATGTGAGCGCGAGCGATGCAGACTGAGTTGAACGAGAGGATGAGCATTGCTCTGGTAGGTATTTGGTACGACGTATAAGGTAAGCAGGGACAGGGCCATGTGCTGGGCTCTTAAAGGCCACACACTCCTTTAATGCTGGTGTGTTGGTTCCTACTCTCGTGGGCGAGATGCATTTTCGCTCGAACTTCCATCGCACTGTGGCCCTTAAAAATTGCAATGGGCCCCCAAAAGTCGAGCTGGGGCCATAGAAAATGACGCCGGGGTCCCCAAAGACACCGCGGGCCTCTAGAAATCACACTGGTGCCCCCAAAAGGCCGCGTATTTGTCCTTACAAACGACGCTGTGGTCCCAAAAGGTTGCACAATTCCCCTATGAATGACGCTGGGGCCACCAAAACTGCACTAAGGCCACTGAAAATCACATTGTGGCCAAAAGACACGAAGGGACCCATAAATTCACATTGGAAGCCCAAAACCCCGCGCCTCCTAAAAATGACGCTGGAGGTCTATGAAAAAATGACTGTTGGGGCCCGAAAGGTAACACGAGGCCCTATAAATCACATTGGGGCCCCAAAAGGTCATGTAGGGGCCATGAAAACGACGCGGGGCCCAAAGCGTCGCACGGGCCGCGGAAAATCACATTGAGGGCCACAAAAGTCGTCCCGGGGTCTCCTAAGAATAACGCTGCGTGTTCCAAAAAGTGTGATTGGTTTCAGAAAATATAACTGAAGCCCGGAAAATTGGAGGGGCCCAAAAATATTGTGTGGTGGTCTTTAAAAGTAGAACTCGACCCCCCCTCCACGCACACACAAATTACATCGAGCCTCGACTTAATTACCCGAGTGCCAACAAATTCAGAACATGTCCAAAAGACAATTATCAGAAGGGGTTTACTGCTCTGACGGGTGCCATCGGCTGAAAACAAAATCGTTTGACGTCGACGTCGTGGAGGAATTCATGCGCCGAGGCCACTGTCCTTGTGCGCCCTTCGCGGTAACGTGAGTTGTCTCATTTGTTGTCGGAGGTCTTGCCCGGAAGCCAAACTAGTGGCCGTACTCTTATCAGAGGTTACAATAACGGCTACTCGGCCACGAGCGTGGGTGACAGATATTTGAAAAATATCTCCGGTTGTGGTGACAAATTACGGTGCCGTATTATCATTACGTATTTATCATCAGGCCGTTTTTCCTCTTACCATACCCAGTCAATTTGTATTTTCAAACCATTTAGACATACACGTCTTGTCATCTATCTACTCATCTTGTTTCAATGCATGTATCAGAAGCGTGCAGAAACAATTTAGTAGCTATAATCGAGGGGACAGGTGGGGGGGGGCTGAAAAAAACTCAAAAACACTCATGGTGAAGTCCATAGGGTTTAACATTGCCGTGGTAAGCCTGTCACCTACGAACTGTCCCGTCGCCGTCCAGAGATTGAGCCCGACGCAACAGTTACGTTTTTCAACGCAGTTTGTGGCGTGTGGCACGGCTCACATAACTGGTAACGAGATATGGCTGACATCATGTGAAGGCTCCATATGTTGGCTATCCGTCGGGTACAATTTCGTTGCGGTCGGGTCAACGTATTGCGCGTCCGCGTCACTGGGATCCTGAGAGAACGGATGTCAGGTGAATGACCGATCGCCCATAGGAATAGCATATAAAACTGAGATTTTCCGTTCGGAAAATCACCAAATTTTATCGCTCCCCATCGACCCGATTCATACCACAATATCTCGGCAACCAATGGACCGATTGACAAGAAACCAACACCTCAGTATTGCCACAACAATTTTAAACATCGTCGTGACAACCGTTTCCGGGTCACGCTCCACGGGCATGGGAGGGGTGTGTGGAAAGCGGAAGCGACGTTTTTGAGCGTTTTTCACGATTTTGTCTGGTTCTCGGAAACGGCTAAACTTAGCGACTTGCCGTCACCTTCACATCATGGCCCCATGTACCGGCTACAATTTTCCAATTGATGATCAGTGGCTGCAGTGTGTCGGGGCGCAGTCATCGTGACACGGGCTGCACGTGTTTCAGTCCGTGAAAAAGGCTCCGCTTTCCACTGTTTCCACACCACTGTCGAATGACAATTCGCGGAGAAAGTTGTACGTGCGAATAGCCCCACTCTTTGTGATGCTTACAGGTCCTTCGGATTTTACCCATCACAAATACTTTTGTTGCAATCGTCGATGCCCGCAACCGTTACCAGGCGTCACTTTCGGCAATCCCAAGAGGCAGACGGGGCGGGACAGTATCCTGTCACAGTCCAGAGATTGAATCCGACGCAACAGTTTCGTTTTCCGGCGCAGTTTGTTTTCAAAGCTGGTTTCAGTGTGTACGTATCTACCTACGAAGGACCAAGGCGCTGTTGAAACTGAACTTGTGTATGTTTGCGTAGGCGGTGTTTCGTTTCTGAGAGTTAAGACAAATATTGGAAACATGGCTTTGTCTTTGACGTTGGCTGCCCGAAATATTTTATTTCCAGGAAGCCTTCCCCTCCATATTTTTTTGTTTGTTTCAAAAGAGGAATTGAGTCTGACAATGACTGCGATCTCCCTGATGTTTGGTCATGATCATGGGAACATGGAAACATGGAGCATGACCGTGAAAAGTGCGAAAATAGTTTTTTTGAATGACAGAAACAAATCACATTCTCCAACTTGGAATGCTACACAGTTTTCCTCTCATAATCCAGGACTCAGATCAAAAAGGAAAGTCCTCCAAGTCCTCTGCTCTATACCAACCTGTAATGCCACATAATTTTCCTCTCCAATTCCAGAATTCCGAGACATAAACCCAACCCTGGTCATATCTAACTGAAGTGACACTCAGTTTCTCAGTTTGACACTATTTTCATTTCTCAGTCTAACATATTAGTTAAGCCATTTTGCCACACTCCAGACTTCTGTAATCCTTATCATGAAAAAAAAATGTTTGGTTCTTCCAATATGAGCCTTTATTTTAATAATTTCATCTGGTCACTTCCATGGGTTTTATTTATTTGTGTCAGGGCCCATGTTTTGTCATAAGCAGAAATTGTTGGATTGACCAAAAGGCTTTTAAAATATATTACTTGAAACTAATGCAAAATATGACCTATAACACTGCCTTTGATATTGGTGCTATATTGACTTCCTTATTGTACAAGAGAATTAAATTTGTATGGGTTAATTTCATTTTCAATGAGTCATTGGATTTGGAGAACAGCATGTGGTAATACCATGTTTATTAGCATAATTAGGATGATGTGACCACAGATTCCCCTCAGAAATGCTTATTTTTAGTTGGAAAGCAAAATTACGTACTATTATTGTTTAATACCTAAAATAGCCTGGCCTGGTTTACCCTACCTCCTTTTAAATTGTTTCTTCAAAATAGGCACAATTTGTGTGTTCAATAATACAAATGCTAAGGAACCTAACCTGGCCTTATCTTTTTTTCAAAGAAAAATCTTATTTTTGTCTGACATAGATTGAGCATATTTTCACAATAAAATCTAGCCTAACCTGTGGTTTTGCTTTGCTAATAAAATGTGTGTACAACATATTGTGAGCACATCAAACCACAATCATACGCACTACACATGGCTATTGATGGATACGCACCATAAAAACAAGATAAGCTTATAGGGTGTGTTGTAATTTGACATATTAAATAATTATTGAAGATCGTATATAATTGAACAAATTGGAGATCATATATAGACTAAAGCTAGACTAGACTTCTTCTTTGTTCCATTTCAGCGGCATGGTCGATATTTCGCGCTCACACACATGCATACGGGTCTTAATATGAGCTATCAACATGTGACAGCCTGGTGGTGTTCGATATTCTGTAGGTGACAGGCTGGATACTTTTTCACCTCTGACTCTTATATTTAAGTGATTCAGAAAGATTTGCAGTTTTATTTCCAAGTCCAAGGGCATAAGTGCTACAATATGCGAAATTCTTGAATTGGTAATTCGTGGGTGGATTTACTCTGAATGTCATTCTGTCATTAAATTGCTTGATTATATTCATTAAATATCACCTTTGAATGGACATTCGGTGATTTAGAAACGTTGATGGGTTGGGCCACCTTCAGGTCCGTTTTCCCTGATCTAGTCCTGGCCTACAATATCCTAGGCACACCACTGGGGGAGCTAGGGGTGAAATTCGAAGACTGAAACAACAGTGGTAGATTGGGCCCCTCTACAAGACAACGAAGTTGGTCACTAATTATTTATTTGAAACCAACAAAATGGGCTCATTTGAAAAATAGAGGTAGAAATCCGGGGGCTTTTTTTAAATATTGGTAAGTGGGCCCCCTCCAAATCCATTGCCCCCTGGCGCCAGCAGATACTGGATCGGGGCCCAGACCTTCGACCTGAAGTGACGAGCCACTTGGCACGTATCAAGCTCTTCAGGATCATATTGGGGCCAAAGAAACGTGTTGGTCCCCCATTCTCAACCAGCGCTGTGCGACAGAAAACCTCAACCTCCAGGATTCCCGTCAGCCCCGGGGGGACGGGCCGAGTGGGCTCGATTATCCCAATCGATCTGAGCGCACGGACCCGACTGTTTGTATTTGGAACCCTCGACACGTTTTTCCGTCCCCGAAATTAAGTACTTTGTATCAACCAACACTATTCATTGGATCACAGCGCTATTATTTGGGGGCCCGGGCGCGAGTTCTCGGGGCACCGCTGCACGTAGCTGAGACCACGACGGAAATGTATGGCCTCGACCCAAGCGCAATCGCGTTGGGGATTTCCATGTCGATTTTTAGATCTCAGTGCAAATTTTCGGAGTCCTGCTATATATTTCGAGCCCTCGACTCCAATTTTGGGTGGCACAGACATGGTTTTTTGGTCCAAAGCATGACTTTCGGGGCCCTAGTGCCGTTTGTGGCCGTATTGCAATTTTTCAAGGCCCGGCGCAATTTTTCCGAATATCGACTCGATTCTTGGGAGCATATCAAGTTGTGCTAACTATCAAGCGCCCCCAGTTGTCACTGATCCTCAGTGAGCAGGCTGTGAAATTTCGGTCCGCTTCGCGTCAGGAAATAGGACTTCTCTAGCATGACGGGGGCGCTATAGCCCCCTGGTTGTGCTAGTGCTTCTATCCACTCGTACAATTATCAGTCTCGAAGAACACAGTCTGGTGGTGCTCACCAAAGTTGACCAATTTCGAGCTGTAACCTCGAAGAAGACCAGGTGAAGCGTTCGTCACCTCGGCACCTGATCAATGCACCGGCATGGCTCGGAGCCAGTTTTGTCGTCGCCGATCACAGATGTCGCCAGCAACGGCTCCTTGTTTATGTCGGCCAGAGCGTGTTGATTTGGGCGGCGCCGAGAAGGTGGCGTGCGACAGCGGCTAGACTGCGGTTGTGCCGCACGGTGGCAGCACGGGCGGCGGCCGCGGCATCCCGGCGCCGGCGTTCGAAGTGGGGCAGGTGTGCGGGCCGGTGGTCGGTGGTGAGCCCGCTGTCGACGGAGGGGCGAGTGGTGACCACGGCCGGGTCGGTGGCGGCTCGGGCACGGTCACAGTCACAGGTACTGTCCGGCACACTCCCCCACAGTCACAGGTACTGTCCGGCACACTCCGCCACAGTCACAGGTACTGTCCGCACACTCCGCCACAGTCACAGGTACTGTCCGTCACACTCCGCCACAGTCACAGGTACTGTCCGCCACACTCCGCCACAGTCACAGGTACTGTCCGTCACACTCCGCCACAGTCACAGGTACTGTCCGTCACACTCCGCCACAGTCACAGGTACTGTCCGTCACACTCCGCCGCAGTCACAGGTACTGTCCGGCACACTCCGCCACAGTCACAGGTACTGTCCGTCACACTCCGCCACAGTCACAGGTACTGTCCGGCACACTCCGCCACAGTCACAGGTACTGTCCGGCACACTCCGCCACAGTCACAGGTACTGTCCGGCACACTCCGCCACAGTCACAGGTACTGTCCGGCACACTCCGCCACAGTCACAGGTACTGTCCGTCACACTCCGCCACAGTCACAGGTACTGTCCGTCACACTCAGCCACAGTCGCAGGTACTGTCCGGCACACTCCGCCACAGTCACAGGTACTGTCCGGCACACTCCGCCACAGTCACAGGTACTGTCCGACACACTCTGCCACAGTCACAGGTACTGTCCGTCACACTCCGCCACAGTCACAGGTACTTTCCGGCACACTACGACACAGTCAACCACAGGTACTGTCCGTCACACTCCGCCACAGTCACAGAAGGTACTGTCCGTACACTCTGCCACAGTCACAGGTACTGTCCGTCACACTCCGCCACAGTCACAGGTACTTTCCGGCACACTCCGCCACAGTCACAGGTACTGTCCGGCACACTCCGCCACAGTCACAGGTACTGTCCGTCACACTCCGCCACAGTCACAGCCACAGGTGCTGTCCGTCACACCCCACAGTCGCAGGTACTGTCCGGCACACTCCGTCACAGGTACTGTCCGTCACACTCCGCCACAGTCACAGATACTGTCCGGCACACTCAGCCACAGTCACAGGTACTTTCCGGCACACTACGCCACAGTCACAGGTACTGTCCGGCACACTCCGCCACAGTCACAGGTACTGTCCGTCACACTCAGCCACAGTCACAGGTACTGTCAGGCACACTCGGCCACAATCACAAGTACTGTCCGGCACACTCCGCCACAGTCACAGCCACAGGTACTGTCCGTCACGTCTGCCACATGTACTGTCACATGCGCTGTTCTTCGCAGTTCGCTAGCCACAGGAACTGTCCGTCACAGCCCTCCACAGTCAAACGTGCTGACCGTCACAGTCCTTCCTAGTTGAAGGTGCTGTCCGTCACATTCACAGGCATTGTCCATCACAGTGTGTCACAGTTGCAGGTGCTGTCTGTAACAGTTACAGACACTGTCCAACACAATCCGTCGCAGTTATAAGTACTGTCCGTCTCAGTCCTTTACAGTTATAGGTACTGTCCGTATCAGTCCTTTACAGTTATAGGTACTGTCCTGTCCGTCTCAGTCCTTTACAGTTATATTGTACTGTCCGTCTCAGTCCTTTACAGTTATAGGTACTGTCCGTCTCAGTCCTTTACAGTTATAGGTACTGTCCGTCTCAGTCCTTTACAGTTATAGGTACTGTCCGTATCAGTCCTTTACAGTTATAGGTACTATCCGTCTCAATCCTTCACAGTTGCAGGTGCTGTCCATCACGATCCGTGCCAGTCACGAGAACTATCCACACAGTCCCGGGCGCTGTCCCGTGCTTCTCCCACTGAGTGTCATGTGTAACCCTAACTGTTTTCCGGTGCCGAAGGATGTGCACTTGGGTATGAACTGCTTCAGACTCAGGGGTGCAGCTTTGTGTAACTGCAGTCACTTAAGGCACGTAGATCTTGAATATGTTCTGTGTGATAATTATTAGGTCATATTTACAGTTCGTTCTTGATATATTTTATGGAAGGAAAGTGAGGGAAAGGATTGTTCCCACGCCTCCAGCACGTATCACTCCTGGTATTCCTGTGTTAAGCAATCTAAGAATATAGGGCTATTCATTCTGTTCCATACTTGGTGCTTATTCTATTCAGAACAAAATCGTCCCTCCAACTAGCGGTATTTGTGGGTAAAAATATTTGGCAAGTCTACAGGAATCATCAAAGTGTGCAATGATACTGAAGAGGAAAATACACGTTCGAGCATCGGCGCACATTGCGAACATATCCAATGGTGATAATTAACGGCCTTCATATTGCTGCTCAGGTGATCCATATGCATTCTCGTATGTCTGGATCCCCTCGCTTATATACGTGTAAAATGCTCTTCTGCTACCGTTATTGGACTGGCATATTCACTAACATTATCACCCTTCTCAATGGCAATTGCGCCTAGTCCAAATAAGCAATTAGCGAGCTTTTTAAATTCAACCCATCCGTGGGTATCTATAGGCCTATAGTTACCTATAGGATGCCCCCCCCCCCCGCCTCACCAGGAGCACATCCAGGATTTTATAAGGGAGGCACCAGCAAAATGTGATGAAACAGGGACCATTTTCGGCGAACGATACTCGCCGAAAATATCTGGTTCGGGGCGGCGAAAATCTCAACATTTTTCATTTCATCCAGTGAATTGTCGATTGCTAATGAATGGGAGGGGGTGCGGTCCTCTGGCTGCGCCTCTGCCTTTCCCCATACAGGCTCTTTAAACATTATTGCTGAATGCCGTGCTTTCTACACCAGCACGATACAGTGTGCTCTGGCCCGCTCCAAAGGTCCAATGCACATTTATCGCAGGCAATGGAAGCAGGACAAGGTAACTCAGACTTGGCTTCATGCTCATGCAGCTTTATGTTGCATGCCTCATGCAGCTTCATGCTTCATACAGCTTCATGCTTCAAGCAGCTTCAGGTTTCATGTAGCTTCATGCTTCATGCAGCTTCATGCTTCATGCAGCTTCATGCTTCATGCAGCTTCATGCTTCATGCAGCTTCATGCTTGATGCAGCTTCATGCTTCATACAGCTTCATGCTTCATGCAGCTTCATGCTTCATGCAGCTTCATGCTAATTCAGATGGCAGATGCTCTCCACTTGATGTCTTAGTATCTATGGTATGTACCATTGTAAATCCGAGGCGCTGTATCCACTCAAGGGTGGCGGAGTTTTCTCTCGACCAAATCTTCACCACTGTTTTAATTCCATGGCCTTTTTTTTTTTTTTTTTTTTGTCGCTCCTTTTGTTAATATTCTTTGGTGATACTTGCGACATGCATATAAAAAGCTTGGCTAGGGCTACAGGTCATGTATTATACTCGATATGAGCAACATATGATAACTTCGTTACGTCATATGATATATGATAACATCATTCGTTGGGATTTAGTGTGACTATGCGCAGGAACAAATACTATCTAGGTATGGAAGATTCATGTTGATTTGTACAACAAGAAGAGCGATTCCACGAATATTCAGCTACGGCATTCTGTGCTCAGAGTCGGTGTCGTTTGCTAGAGATCTGACACAAAAACTGGTTCTTAATGGCTTTTTTCGCGGGAAGCTGTGAAAAACAAAAGTCAGCGTATGAAGGTCCAACGAGATGAAAGCCAGCAAAAAGCTGCCACCTGACCGTTCTGCACGTCGTTGCACGTATGTCTGCGAGGAGATGAACGACATCGATTAACCCATGATTATCAACGTACATAGACAGTGTTAAGACGTAAAAGGTGTGTTAAAAGCATGTTGAATATCATGCCAAAATCATGTTAATCATGTTAAAATATACGATGTTCCGAACCATTATGCTGAATAACGTGATGTTTTAGTTTTTCATATGTTCATTTGGACCTTCCTGTTGTTTTGTATGATCTTACATTCATGATAGCAATGTTAATGGTTATAACAGTGTCCACCAGGTCCACCAGGTCACAACAGCTACCCAGTGGTGACCTTCCCTGGGGCATGACTTGGATCACTAATTTTGTCCACGCCTGACTGTAGTTTGTCAGTCCCTGATGATTATCGTGGTGACTTAAATGGCAGAAGCTTAAATTTGTTCAATGGCCATGCATTTGGGAATACGTGTATACGCACACACACACACAACACCCACAACACAACACACATATATATATATATATATATATATATATATATATATATATATATATATATATATATATATATATATATATATATTTATTTATTTATTTATTTATTTATTTATTTATATATGGATCGACATGCTTGTCGGAAAAATGAGCGGAACTGACTCACGAAAATTAAGCTCAGCATGAGTATCCGACTCCTTCGCATCGAAACTCGCCTTCGCACACAAATGTTCCGATGGAGCTGACTGACTTGTGCATTTCCAGCGCTCCTGACCTGCGGTCATGGCTTCCGATCGCAAGGACAGCGGCGGGGACATGTAATGTCAGACGACAGCATGCTTGTGCTGTGTCCCTACTTGTGCTGATGCCCCCGTATATTAGCTTTGGGTGCAGCTCCCTGCGATATCTGCCTGTCGGTGTCCTATTGTTTGCCTCCACTCGGTTCGGAACGCCTGGTGGCTCATCCACCCATAGTGTATATGTGCCGAGGGGTATCATTGTGTACGCTTTAAGTGCACATAGAAGGTGTACTTTGGCAGCGTGCACTTGCTTGCGTCACCAGGGACACAAGGCGATTCACGTGGTGAACATCAGTCCTACCTCACACAGCACCATTCGTCGTCTTGATCTTGGTCTCGATGGATTTTAGCCCAGCAAACGGCGGGGTACTGATGATTGATGATTCGAAGATAAACAGGTGGATTTGATATGAATCGACCAACGAACCGCAAACTAATTTCTGAAGACGACACCACGAGACCAAAGAAAAGCATGCCGCCACCATAGACGGAGTAACGTCTCCGTCACCGAGTCCTTCCCTCAACAACACCGACCTGGCGGCCGACCGATCTGCTGAGACTTGTACCACGCCAAACCATAAATTTTCGGCGCGCTTCGCGCTCAAAACCGGTCTCGATAACGCTACACTTTTGGGTTGGACTCTCCTCCTTGGGGAAAATGCTGGCTGAGCGCCAGCCTGGCACAGTCAGACGTGCACCTCCACAGGCCGGGCTGACACTGGCACAGCATGTGGCTGAGCGAGACGGCCACCCGCAGGTGCTCCTGACAGTAGCAGGGGTCGCGTCACCGGTCAGTCCGGCGCATCGCAGTCTCCCACGCGTGTAACAGAAGTGCAACTCCCTGTAGTTTGCAGTGTGTTGCCATTCTTCACCCAATCGTCCATTTTGCCCCTTTACCCAGCCCTCCAAGTACGGGAAATACTTTTATACCGCGAGAATCAAATATCTTATGCCTGGGAATAGGTGGTGGATTGGTTTTTTGAGGAAGACTTATACACTGATGTATGAAAATTGAGGGTAAAATTTACTTATAAGATTCTACACTAAACAGGAAGACCTGACATTTTCTTCGTTGTGTTGCTAAGCCCAGCTCAGTTGATTTTTTTTTTCAATTTCAAAGACGCATGGACGGATAGGTTTCGACGTTGGTGCTGTTAGGTGATGTGCTGATAGGTCGAACTTGGTGTTGTTTTCTTGGATTACAGCCACTCGAAACGCACAGTCCGTCTGCGTCGGCTAAGGGTCTGTCTTCTCCAGCGGAAGGAGAAAACTGATAGCCTGAACGCAGCCAGCTTCTGACTTCCAGATGCAGGAGTCAGGACCAGATACAGGGATAGGGGACGGGGCATGTGCCTCCTCCCCCCCCCCCCCATTAGAAGGTGGCCGCTCCTCCAGCCGCCAAAAAGCGTCCATTTGGGAGGGCTCATGTGAACATCGTGGATTTAATTAATCCAGAAACGCCTTTCCGATAAAAAAGGCGACCCTGCAGTGTGCTCGAGTGGATTCCCCCGAAATTTTTCTACCAGAGGATCCCTCGGAAGGAAAAGACACTCTTCCAGGCAGGGGTGAGTTCAGAAATTGTCATGAGGGAAACTCTGTGTCTGGTGGGAAGCTTCTAAATGACCAAGTGAGGAATGGGGAAGCTCGAGCCTTCCCGGAGAGGCGCTTTTACCTTCCAAGGTGAGCCTCTGGCTGAAAAAAGAAAATTTGAGGGGTTCACCCAACACACAGAATGAGGGCCTTTTTCTTTCAAGGAGCGCATATGGCTGAATAATTCGAGGGGAATGCATTTGAACACACTGAAAGGATGCCTTTTACTCTGAAAGGGGCGCTTCGGCTGAACAATTCGATGGGGATTCACTTGAGCTTTCTTGGAGTGGAGTCTTTTCTCGGCAGAAGGGGCACCAATTCCCATGGGGATATGCCTTCAGTGCCGCCCCTGCATTCGCCCCTACCTCGAAGTACTTTCGTAGTTGCGTCCCTCCGAGTAATGGTGTCCATTCAGTCAAGTGCCCCCATTACAATTCCTGAATCCGCCCCTGGCAAAAGTCCACGGCGCTGGCAGTTCTGCCGCGCTGCAGACGTTAAAATGTTTGGTTATAAAAATTACGTTTTTGCGCATCCTCACCCCTTTCGTCGGCCTACAACATGGTGTATGCTGTATCCGTGACCCATCACCGGATGCCCAATCTCCATACTGGGGAATAATTATCTTTGGACATATTGTTGGCTATATGTGTGATAAAATACCCTGTTTTATATTATCAGTGACTTGTACCATAGCGAACATTTTGTCAATTTCACAGGCACGTACCTACTTGAGGAAGTGGCGATGCATACGTATTCTACCATATGAAGCACATAGGGTATATAAAACGGTGAGACATAAAAATGGATACTTCTTAGAACAGCTACAGAGAGCCGCAAATAGTACAGAATCAGCGAAATATTTCAAATGCAGTGCATTTAGCATACGGCAAACTAAAACCATATTTATTTTATGCTATCAGCGAATCTGACAGTCAGATATTGGTGCACATTTGATGCTTTGCACTGTACCTACCTGCTGTCATTCCGGCCCTCCCATTCGCACTAACCACGCTCGCTCGCAGCATGTGACCGGGATTTGTTTCCAGCATTGCTTTTGCCCCGCCCCTGTGGACCGGCTTCTTTTCCTAGATAGTTGTGTGGTCTCACACCTTCAGTACGACCGGCTTCTTTTCCTAGATAGTTGTGTGGTCTCACACATTCAGTACGACTCCAAGATTGACAGTACATAAATCAAGTGTTCGTCTGTGATAATACAGGCGGCACGTGTACATCTGCAAAGTTTTCGCAAAGTTTTTGGTGACGTGGAGCCCAATTCCATATCGGCAACATTTGTTCTGCTAGGACTTGAGTCTAGCAACGTTACGAGACATAGATCGAGATTCCTTCTATATCGCTCATGACGGCTGCTTCATTCCACCCCATGCATGCCCTTGCTAGTAGGGCACTGGCACTGATAACGAGGTTGAGGCTTCAGGGGTGTAATATGATCGGCTACAGGGGTGTGACAGGGGTGCGTGGGACGCGGTCACACACACACACACACACACACGCATTTATGCATCTTGGTGTTGTAGTCTGGCTGTTGGTAGGAGACTGAGGTAAATGGCAAATGGCGGTGGCGTTCGTTAATACTTCTGACTGTTGTGATATGTGCCCTGATGCTGTTAAAGGCAGATATGTGTTGTATTATCTTCTTCATCATGGAAATTTTGCAATAGCCATCACACCTTCATACTCTCATGACGAGTCATTAGAAGGTAAAGGTAAGAAATAGTCTGGTTTTATTTAGACTGCCAGATATAGCCATACTTAGCACGTATTTCTTTTCTTACACAGATGTTGCTCAGGTAGCGCTCATCTTACGTGTTTACACTGGCTGTTCAGTACTGTGCGAGCGTTGCGAGCGAGCGCAGTGATACAAATGCTAAAACCGACATAGTCTTCCTTGCTTGAATTTTGAGGATAGCTGGAACTCAGCCTCTTCCAAGGTGATACTAGTATTAGGTGAACTAACGTGAAACGGTGCGTTAGGTATATTTAACTGGCACCTGCACCTTGATCAGGATTAAATATTGCCATTATTTTCCCTAAAAAAAAGAACGCATGAACGCAGTCCGCTCCACTGCCTCAGTCTGTGTTATGCATGATGGAATGACCGGAGCCCTGATTCACAACCTGGTGTGTTTCTGTGTGCCATGCCCACAAATATAAATATGAATGATATATTAATCCGCGCCGTCTTTCCGGTCAAATCCTCACACCCCGTCTCGGGGGAGTGGGGCGGTTGAAGACCCCCATCTAAAATCCAAACTAAGCATCGCAGGAAAACGAAAGAGGTGTCATCGGAAAGCGCTCGACGAATAGGGCCCGGGTCCATCCTCCAAAACAATGTTCCCCTAAAAGTGACGTCACCAGGGGGCTAGATTTTCACGACTTTTCACGACTTACATTATGTTTTTGACTCTGGGGAGTTCATTTTGGGGGATATATGAAAAAAAAATATTTGGAATGAGAAAAGGACAGCGAAATCGACCAGGGCTATAATTTTTTTTGGCCCCCAAAAAATAACTTCTTTTTTTTCATAATTTTGAGTTTTCAAGTTTTCTTTAATTTTCCTTTTCCAATGGGTAGAGCAGACCGAGAAACGTTGTTGGAAGTCAACTTGCCCCTAATAAAAATGCTTATTGTAGCCAGAATCCTGTAATTGAACTGCAATTTGGCAAATACGCAAAATTTATATGTAGTCAAAAACGAAAAAAAATTCCACTGGTACGTTTTGTTGCATCCGTAAAGATAGGCAAACGCTGAAAGTTTCATTAAAATATCTGTATCCGTTAAAGCGTGACGACTGGTTGAACTTTTTTGGAGGTGACCTCACTTGACCTTGACTAACTCGTTGACCCTAGATGACCTGACCTAAAAATTTGGAATCAGCATATCAAATTGATGTGGGAAAAGGTATGCCAAATTTGGGCGCGCTGCCGCGCGCCGTTCGTCCGCTATCCGTGAAAAACCTGAGGGGGGCGGTTGAAGACCCCCGAGACGGGACGGGTTAATAGCTCTCCATCACCCATGTGGTGTATGAGTGGGGGCGCATACAGTAAGGTAGCCTTGCTCGTTGATATATGAGGAACGGAGGAAAAGTGGCTGGTTAATTATTGTGCACAGATAAAACAGGACATGTCCAACATTGCATTCGCTGTTCTTTTTTCAGGCTTTCAATTGAGTCGAAAAATGTCCTATCCCTCGCCATCCGTTTATAAGATAACGCAAAAATAGAAAGCAGAAGATGGAGGATTATGCCCCCTCTCTCCGATCATCGTGTTAAACAGACACATCTTATACTTCTATCAATCCTGTAGCACTTTGCTCCCTCCCTCCCCACCAATAATTTTCATTAAACAACACCTATGGTAAGGGGAAAACAGGGTGTAACACTGAGGTTGAGAACGTTCAGTGATATAATTGCACAGGCAGAACTGGCCCATGTTAAGTCTGTTCTCCCGAATGAATATCATTTCTTTACGCCCAAAGATCTTATGTTTGTGGTTGTTCATCACTTACCTCATGAATTAGAAAGTATATTCCCAAGTAATAATATTTTCATAATTATCATCGGTTTTATGTTGAATTGGAGAAATACAAACGTGTGCAAGAAACTGCAAGTTGAGGGACCCTTTCAACGATACACGGTTTTTTGCCCATGCTGCGTAGGTAGGTAAGGAAGTACCCACTTACTTTCCCTGGTAGCAAAACTTGCAATGCTTATAAAAAGATGTACGATACATCGGGAGTTAGTTGCGCTGTTTATCGCTCCTTCGTCTCTGCTGTTGTTTCGTGCATGGCCCGTATACATAGTTTTTAATCTTATGATACCATAACATAAGTAAACATCAGCAGGACACGCGACATTTGATCTATTCACTCCGGTTAATACGACATTATTTGACTATCAGAGTGATGCCATATGCATGTATTTTTCTACTCGGGTACATATGTTCGAATAGGTAATTAAGCATACTCATAAAACGCTTGATTTAATTCAAATTTGATATGAGAGTAGAAATGTAATTTTTTCCACGAAAATGATGTGTAAGGAGGTTCGTTTTGTCCTCTTGCTCCACTAATGGGCCAACACAGAAACGGGGGGGGGGGAGTAAAAAAAAGATAGCCTTGATCCCATAATTTTGACAGATGTGATCAGCTATCCCCCTTAATCCCCTTCCCTGCAACTGGATACTGTAGTTGTTTCATTCTTGAATTGCTTTTCTACGCTGACGGTATCATTTCAAGTATAATTACCCACCAGGACATCAAAGCTCAACATTCATTTTGGGACACCTGCGACAATTGTGGTCAAAAGTAACGGCGGTGGTCGTCTCCGTGTGGTGTGGGTGGGTGCATCTCAAAAGTAACGGCGGTGGTCGTCTCCGTGTGGTGTGGGTGGGTGCATCTCAAAAGTAACGGCGGTGGTCGTCTCCGTGTGGTGTGGGTGGGTGCATCTCAAAAGTAACGGCGGTGGTCGTCTCCGTGTGGTGTGGGTGGGTGCATCTCAAAAGTAACGCGGTGGTCGTCTCCGTGTGGTGTGGGTGGGTGCATCTCAAAAGTAACGCCGGTGGTCGTCTCCGTGTGGTGTGGGTGGGTGCATCTCAAAAGTAACAGCGGTGGTCGTCTCCGTGTGGTGTGGGTGGGTGCATCTCAAAGTAACGGCGGTGGTCGTCTCCGTGTGGTGTGGGTGGGTGCATCTCAAAAGTAACGGCGGTGGTCGTCTCCGTGTAGTGTGGGTGGGTGCATCTGAAAAGTAACAGCGATGGTCGTCTCCGTGTGGTGTGGGTGGGTGCATCTCAAAAGTAACGGCGGTGGTCGTCTCCGTGTGGTGTGGGTGGGTGCATCTCAAAAGTAACGGCGGTGGTCGTCTCCGTGTGGTGTGGGTGGGTGCATCTCAAAAGTAACAGCGGTGGTCGTCTCCGTGTGGTGTGGGTGGGTGCATCTCAAAAGTAACGGCGGTGGTCGTCTCCGTGTGGTGTGGGTGGGTGCATCTCAAAAGTAACGGCGGTGGTCGTCTCCGTGTGGTGTGGGTGGGTGCATCTCAAAGTAACGGCGGTGGTCGTCTCCGTGTGGTGTGGGTGGGTGCATCTCCAAAGTAACAGCGGTGGTCGTCTCCGTGTGGTGTGGGTGGGTGCATCTCAGAAGTAACGGCGGTGGTCGTCTCCGTGTGGTGGGGTGGGTGCATCTCAAAGTAACAGCGGTGGTCGTCTCCGTGTGGTGTGGGTGGGTGCACTCAAAAATAACGTAACAGCGGTGGTCGTCTCCGTGTGGTGTGGGTGGGTGCATCTCAAAAGTAACAGCGGTGGTCGTCTCCGTGTGGTGTGGGTGGGTGCACTGTGGCACGGCCACGCGCTGAGCTGCTGATACTGGGCGAGTCTCCGCCCCGCAGCACTGTAAGTTGGCAGCGTGGTCGTCGCTGACGGCCAAACTGCCAGTCACTGGCCGACCGACGCTGTCATGAATGATGGGGTGGTCGGCGGCGGCGCACGCCTTGTTTTGGTGTGCGAGTTTCACCGAGCGTGCGGGTATTCCACGGCGGTGCACATCTACTTTCCCGCGGTCTCGCAGGAAAGCGGAATAGGTGTTGTTGGTGCCTAAGACAAAGACAAGCGCTTGCTGGCCGATATTGGTGGTGAGTCTGTGTGCGGGACCACACCTCCACCTGGCGCTGGTAAGGCGTGGACGCTGGACAATCGGAACAGGCCGCCCGTGCGGGAACCATGGGTCTGCGGAGCGCGGCTGGGTGCGGGTGGTTCGGGGGGGGGTGGCACGGCGTTATCATACGGGGGTGGTGCTGTGAAGAGGCGCCGCACATGCCCGCCGCTGGAGCCGCGCCCAACAATTCGGCTAGCTGGCTGGCGGCCAAGCGTAATAAGAGTAGACGAGCCAACCGCTCTGTCGGCCGTCGGCCGCTCGTTGGCCGGTGCTGTCTTGGTGCGTCCGCCGCCACCTGTACCACTACCAGCCAAACCGGACATATCACAGCCAGCCGACCACCGGTACCACTACCAGCCAAACCGGACATATCACAACCAGCCGACCACCTGTACCACTACCAGCCAAACCGGACATATCACAACCAGCCGACCACCGGTACCACTACCAGCCAAACCGGACATATCACAACCAGCCGACCACCTGTACCACTACCAGCCAAACCGGACATATCACAGCCAGCCGACCACCTGTACCACTACCAGCCAAACACCAACCCAGGCATATCACAACCAGCCGACCACCGGTACCACTACCAGCCAAACCGGACATATCACAACCAGCCGACCACCTGTACCACTACCAGCCAAACCGGACATATCACAACCAGCCGACCACCGGTACCACTACCAGCCAAACCGGACATATCACAACCAGCCGACCACCGGTACCACTACCAGCCAAACCGGACATATCACAACCAGCCGACCACCGGTACCACTACCAGCCAAACCGGACATATCACAACCAGCCGACCACCGTACCACTACCAGCCAAACCGGACATATCACAACCAGCCGACCACCGGTACCACTACCAGCCAAACCGGACATATCACAGCCAGCCGACCACCGGTACCACTACCAGCCAAACCGGACACACGAGCATCGGTACCACTACCAGCCAAACCGGACATATCACAGCCAGCCGACCACCGGTACCACTACCAGCCAAACCGGACATATCACAGCCAGCCGACCACCGGTACCACTACCAGCCAAACCGGACACACGACCACCGGTACCACTACCAGCCAAACCGGACACACGAGCATCGGCACCACTACCAGCCAAACCGGACACATGACAGTCAGCCGACCACCGGTACCACTACCAGCCAAACCGGACACACGAGCATCGGTACCACTACCAGCCAAACCGGACACACGAGCATCGGTACCACTACCAGCCAAACCGGACAACGAGCATCGGTACCACTACCAGCCAAACCGGACACACGAGCATCGGTACCACTACCAGCCAAACCGGACACACGAGCATCGGTACCACTACCAGCCAAACCGGACACACGAGCATCGGTACCACTACCAGCCAAACCGGACACACGAGCATCGGTACCACTACCAGCCAAACCGGACACACGAGCATCGGTACCACTACCAGCCAAACCGGACACATCACAGAGCCGACCACCGGTACCACTACCAGCCAAACCGGACACACGACCACCGGTACCACTACCAGCCAAACCGGACACACGAGCATCGGCACCACTACCAGCCAAACCGGACACATCACAGCCAGCCGACCACCGGTATCCACTACCAGCCAAACCGGACACACGGGCATCGGCACCACTACCAGCCAAACCGGACACACGAGCATCGGTACCACTACCAGCCAAACCGGACACATCACAGCCAGCCGACCTGACTGCATGACAGTATACTGTAATATCCTTCCCCATCGAGCTCCTCCGGTAGCAACGAGACGCTTCGACTGATTTGTTCCATCCAGCCCCCGCTCCTGTTCTCTCCTCTATCATTTTCTGTCCTGCCCCAACAAGTCTAACCTGCGGCTAGTTTATCTTATGCCATACCTCCTGCACTGCATTGCCCCATGTCTACCTGTCGGGCCCTGCGTGTACGCCATGACCATTACGGCCTGCCCTGTCTCGTCACCCTTTCCCCGTCCCGTCCGTCTTGCCCTGCCCGACCAGGCCGGTCTCCGGGCCCTACCAGCCGGAAACGACTCTCCTCAGATGTTTTGAACTGAGGACGTAACATTTATTAAGGGTTGCATTCTTTTGTAATTTCCCGTAGCATCTTTCCTTTATGGGCTCAACCTATGTGGGCCCATGTGGCTATTATTAGGCCTTGCAACGCATGACTCCATGGCGTCGTCGTGAACCTCGGCGCGCTCTAAACTATGCCAAGGGACCGGCGAGGCGGCGCCGAAATGTCAGACACGCTTGCCGCCTGTCCGTGGCCCTTTGACCTCTGACCTTCTCACCGTGCGCAGACAAGCCACCGTTCGGAGAACCGCACCAGTTGACATCAAAGCCTGGCCAGGCAGCCGGAACTGGTGTGTGCCGACATTGCAGGATCTCGTCCAGGAACACTGTTGCTATCTTTGCCATTCACCACACATACGTGTGGAAAAGCCTACCATCTAACACTCACTAACGATTCACATCACCGAATGGATAACGTTGCATGTCTATCAACCTGCCTTCACTTCAAAGTACACCACCCTTGAGCCGGGTGAAGCTATTCAACGACAAACGTTACGGATTGGATATCAATTTAGCTTCCTGCGATGCGCCCCACTCTTAGGGCTACCGAGCTATCCAATATGCTACCGAGTTTAGAATATCGTATATGGCTGTAGTATGCCAATTTGGCCATGTGAAGGCGAAATATGAGAGAATCTAGTCTCGTGCGTATACGAAAGTGCTCATACTAGCTAGCTGACCTAACCCACTGGTCTATACGAGCAAGCTGACTCGATTTACGGGCCCGTATGAGCGAACGGTTGCTGTTATTTGTGGCTGTACAAGGAATTAAGTAGCTAAGTCAAATGGCGTCGCCTGCCTCTCACTCTGATAGGAAATGAGGGGAACCGCGGGAATCGAACCCCGTACCTCTGGTTTCCCAGACCAGCACGATCCACTGGTCCATACGATCGGGCCGATGCGATCTACAGAGCCGGCCGCCATACTCGTGAAGCCTCAGTGACTTATTTGCGTTTTCATGTTTAAAGTCCTGCCTTTTCTCAGGACTGACCTGTTTTTAAAGTTGGATTTCCATCACTTTTGATTACAATATTTGTTCGATTTGCACAAAATGCAGTATTTGTTGCACCTGCCACAAAATGCACTCATTGTTCAAAGAAAGGATTAGTGGCAGTAATTTTGGCGCTGGGTGACTGTGGCGATATTGGCGCCCACAGTGACCGCTCTTGTGTCGCCGCATCTGCGGTCCCCGGCAAATATTCCTCATATTGCAGACTACGGCCGTACTGTAGGGGATCTCATCTTCCTCCTTATTCATACTGGACATTATTCCCCTGTCTTCTTCTGACTGTGACGGGATATTGTCCTGCAATGAACAGGTCTCATAAAAACTAAGGGTAGGTATGCATCAGTGACGATACAAATATTTCTCTATGTCCCAGATATCCATGGTGTAAACGTTGCGAGTTTATTATCTCACATGAAGACGAGTTGGCACCTTCTTGTCAACCTCACCCGAATGCCGGCAATGTTATTATTGGAATAAAATAGGGTAAACAATGGAGCTCGCCTACTTTCTGGCGTGAATCGGGTGGGTTTATTGGCCGCGCTCCTGTACCGGTGGAGAGCGGCCGCTTACGTCACTGACGTACGGCTGTCGACATCATGAATGGAGAGCCGGTGT
The DNA here is from genome assembly GCA_034440575.1 of Imbricaverruca yamaguchii. Taxonomy (NCBI): domain Eukaryota; kingdom Metazoa; phylum Arthropoda; class Thecostraca; family Neoverrucidae; genus Imbricaverruca; species Imbricaverruca yamaguchii. Next base: position 249,016 of record JAOTOL010001303.1, on the reverse strand, counting down.
TGAGGTCTGTCCAGCAGACCGGATCGATTCAAGAATTTTTCCGGTGAGTGTTCCCCCACGGACCGTAGCTTGCAGTGGAAATTCAAGCAATGTAAGGCGTCGAAATACAAATCTCCAAATTATGCTTGGAGTACCAACATTTTCTTGAAAAAGCAGCGTATTGCGTTCTTCAGGACTTGAAGTCTCCGTTGATATTAGCATACAAAACAAGAAGGGAACACCAAATATTGTCACGGAAGAGACACTAGATCTGATCGTTCCATAATGTCCGCCGACACGGGTGTGATGCCTGGGTGTTCTTCAGCGCCTGAAACGAGGGAACGCAGAAGTCCGCTGGTTGGGGTCACTTCATCGCCCCTGACCGGGCCTCATGTTGGTGTTATCCCAAACCGAGCCGATTATTGCTGCCACAACGATACGGGTCACTTGCCTTCGCTGCCTCCTCCGGCGGGAAAACCGCGTTCGCTGAATGAAGCCATGCCTTTCCTCTTAACAAGCTTGTTGCTCGTTGTACTTTACTGCGGTGCATGTGTACCCCGTTCTGTGCAACACATTGCTGGGGACTGGGATAACTACTTCCGGAACATTGGATAACTTCAAGCTCGGCCGATGGCTATATGAGATAATAATAAATGGAAGTACAATATGGAAGCACGAATAATTTGTAGTTAAAGAGCATTGCATGCGAATGTACTTGTTTCTCACCCATTTTTGGTCGAGGCGTCCTAAAACCCAAATAGCTAACTAACTAACTAACTAACTTGTTCATTGCCCAATGGCTTGAAATTCCTTCAAGGATGTCCCAGATGAAATTCTGCAGGAAAACTATTCATTTGTCAACTGTGAGACGCAAGCTTTGAATGGCGACTTCTCTGGCAATCGTGGAGCATTTGCGTCAGAAGCTGCTGACGTCAGATTCCATGTCGTCGTGGCTGGCTTGTTCGCAGTCATCAGAAGCACAGAGCCTGCTCCATAAAGCCGACGGCCCGATGTGACGATGTGACGATGTGATGATGTGAATGGAGCTGCTAAATCGCTCCCGATGTGACAATGTGACTCTGTGAATTCAGGCGCGAATGAAAACGCAAACGTGACGTAACATATCATAGGCAGTGTCGTGCCATTGTGGTACATATCGACGAGTGTGAGAATCTACTAGAATGTGATGACGTAAGTACACTAGATGCAAATATAGAAGACGAACGAGAGAAGCATTAGAGGCAGCACACCTAAGTACACGCGACATAATTAATGTTTTTCTCTGCTTGGACAGGACTTGCATCGAAATTGTCGAAAATAGGGGGCGAACAGCCGAAAACAAACCAGCACTTTATTTCTACGTCAGAAAGGTGGATTGTTACCTGCTTGACATTGTCTGCAGCTATGCTCTATGTTTTGCACTCATGGAAAGCTTTCGAGGTTGAAATGTATACATTAACGTGTCATTTCCTAACTTGTTAATTAATAACTTGTTTATTTCATCATACATACTTATTGATACCTGTGTATGGAAAACTTCTCTCTCTCTCTCCTCTCTCTCTCCCTCTCCCCCTCTCTCCCTCTCTCTCTCTCTCTCTCTCTCTCTCTCTCTCTCTCTCTCTCTCTATATATATATATATATATATATATATATATATATATATATATATATATATATATATATATATATATATATATATATATATATATACTTGTGTGTGTGTGTGGGGTGTGTGTGTGTGTGTGTGTGTGTGTGTGTGTGTGTGTGTGTGTGTGTGTGTGTGTGTGTGTGTGTGTGTGTATGTGTGTGTGTGTGTGTGTGTGTCGCTGTCGACGTAGGCTTACCGCTTCCTGATCAATGATCTGTCTGTCGAGCGCCCATCGTAATGAGCTGCCTACACCGTGCGGACATGTGCAGCGCAACAGGCTTGGGAGATGGCAGCCAATCCCGTCGTCCCTCATCTTCTCCATCTGTTTCAGGATGTCCATCTACGTCGATGAAAGCGCGCCGTTACAAGGTACGGGCTGTAGCCATAGCGTGTACGTCACTCCGCATAACGGTTGGTGAATAGCCTACAGCCCAGATACTGAGAGTCACGAAACTATTTGTCAATTACCTATAGTGTGGAACTGACCGTGAAATGCTCCAGAAATAGATGACAATTTTGCACGATTTGCAGCGTTTACATCACTGAATGAGTCCTGGAAATGTAGAAGAAGAAAAAATCACCCTTATGCCTTATCTGGTTGCTTCCGAAACAAACTCATGCGTCAGGCTGTTCCCGTTGTCTAGTTGTCTATTCCCGTCCAATTTGTTTGTTGTCATATCCGCGCGAAATGTACCATAATCCGTATATTCCCATTCCCTGGACTGAATCACTTCTGGACATTGCTCTAATGCCAGTACAGGAATGAGACTGCGGTAAATGAATTAAAACCGTTGCCCATATATCATGTTGTGAACTGCCACCGACATGGGCAGATTCGCTGCTCCTATGTTCGGTGTTCGCCCCCCTCGCCCTCAAATATATATATCTCGGATTGTAGACTAGGCTGTGACACTCTGGTAACTTCGCCACCGTATAATCTCCGGCGTGTCAATCGGCCTGCACTACTGCCAAACTATCCCGACCACGGCGTGTTAGTGTGCACTGACGTAGCTAAGCACCAGCTACTGCGAGTGTCTGTCTACACTGTGGTGATCTAGCTCCGATTAATGCACGTGGGTCTGGTGGTTGGACGTCAGCAGTGTCAGCTGCCAATTGCTGATGGCTGGTATAACGTGACCCCGTGGCTGTGTTCCAGTGGGGAGTGGCTGGTATAACGTGATCCCATGCTGTGTTCCAGTGGCGGGTGGCTGGTATGACGTGACCCCATGCTGTGTTCCAGTGGCGGTGGCTGTGCTTCAGTGGCGGGTGGCTGGTATAACGTGACCCATGCTGTGTTCCAATGGCGGGTGGCTGTGCTCCAGTGGCGGGTGGCTGGTATAACGTGACCCCATGCTGTGTCCAGTGGCTGGTGGCTGTGCTTCAGTGGCGGGTGGCTGGTATAACGTGACCCCATGCTGTGTTCCAATGGCGGGTGGCTGTGTTCCAGTGGCGGGTGGCTGGTATAACGTGATCCTCGTGGCGGGTGGCTGGTATAACGTGACCCCGTGGCTGTGCTCCAGTGGTGGGTGGCTGGTATAACGTGACCCCATGGCTATGCTCCAGTGGGGGTGCTTTGGCTTGGTCCAGTGGCGGGTGGCTGTGCTCCAGTGGTGGGTGGCTGGCATAACGTGACCCCGTGGCTGTGCTCCAGTGGCGGGTGGCTGGTATAACGTGACCCCATGGCTGTGCTCCAGTGGTGGGTGGCTGGTATAACGTCCTTGTGGCTATGCTCCAGTGGCGGGTGGCTGGTATAACGTGACCCCGTGGCTGTGTTCCAGTGGTGGGTGGCTGGTATAACGTGACCCCATGCTGTGTTCCAGTGGCGGGTGGCTGGTATGACGTGACCCCATGCTGTGCTCCAGTGGTGGGTGGCTGGTGTAACGTGACCCCATGCTGTGTTCTAGAACTGAGCCTACCGTTTCCACCTCGGAACGTCAAAGTGCAGCGCAATGTCGAAGTGCGCGAGATGTATACAATGGGAGAAGAGATTGGCAGGTGAGTGCGACCGATGGTCAGAGGTGGTCAGAGCCGAGTGAGGTAAATGCGACCAATGGTCAGAAGGGGTCAGAGTTGGAGCAGGTAAGACGGACGCACACAAACGAATAATTGCATCCTACGAACGTTTCTGAACTGAGTTACGCTGCGTTTATCTGGTGCTGGTGTCGGTTACTTAGTGCTGGTAGTGGTTGTAATCATGGTGGTAATCATCACTCTACTATTCTGTCATCTGGTGCAAAGTACCGAATTTCCAATACCATCCACCTCTGACAAACATAGATTGCTCGGTTTCACCGTTTCTCCATTTCCCGAACTGAGCGTCAGTGGCGTAATCCTGTGTCATGCCGTGTTGTGTGGCTCGGGTGTACGGTGCTGTAGCCCCGTGGCATGCCGTGTTGTGCTGCTCGGGTGTACGGTGCCATTTGTGTGCTGGGTGTACGGTGCCAGCCCCGTGACATGCCGTGTTGTGCTGGCTCGGGTGTACGGTGCTGTAGCCCCGTGGCATGCCGTGTTGTGTGGCTCGGGTGTACGGTGCTGTAGCCCCGTGACATGCCGTGTTGTGTGGCTCGGGTGTACGGTGCTGTAGCCCCGTGACATGCCATGTTGTGCTGCTCGGGTGTACGGTGCTGTAGCCCCGTGACATGCCGTGTTGTGTGGCTCGGGTGTACGGTGCTGTAGCCCCGTGATATGCCGTGTTGTGTGGCTCGGGTGTACGGTGCTGTAGCCCCGTGACATGCCATTGTGTGGCTCGGGTGTACGGTGCTGTAGCCCCGTGACATGCCATGTTGTGTGGCTCGGGTGTACGGTGCTGTAGCCCCGTGACATGTCGTGTTGTGCTGCTCGGGTGTACGGTGCTGTAGCCCCGTGACATGCCATGTTGTGCGGCTCGGGTGTACGGTGCTGTAGCCCCGTGACATGTCGTGTTGTGTGGCTCGGGTGTACGGTGCTGTAGCCCCGTGACATGCCGTGTTGTGTGGCTCGGGTGTACGGTGCTGTAGCCCCGTGACATGCCGTGTTGTGTGGCTCGGGTGTACGGTGCTGTAGCCCCGTGATATGCCGTGTTGTGTGGCTCGGGTGTACGGTGCTGTAGCCCCGTGACATGCCGTGTTGTGTGGCTCGGGTGTACGGTGCTGTAGCCCCGTGACATGCCGTGTTGTGTGGCTCGGGTGTATGGTGCTGTAGCCCCGTGACATGTCGTGTTGTGTGGCTCGGGTGTACGGTGCTGTAGCATGCCGTGTTGTGTGGCTCGGGTGTACGGTGCTGTAGCCCCGTGATATGCCGTGTTGTGCGGCTCGGGTGTACGGTGCTGTAGCCCCGTGACATGCCGTGTTGTATGCCCTTCGTTTTGCATCTTCTCCCCCAACTCTTCACCAAAAACCAGCCACACCATCTCTATTCTATCACGGATTAGACAAGCGAATTTCCAAAGAAACTTAAACACATATCGCACTTGCCAGCTAGGGAATAAGCAATAGGGACTCGCATTTTTCCTCTATAGTGATTTAAATCCAACATCACCTGTCTGCTTCTTACGCGAATATCTCCCTTTGGTTAAGCAGAACTTCCGACCATTGGGTGTAATCTGATATAAATTTGCACTTAAATTAATCTTTAATTTTTCATGTTTTTTTTCGTTGCGCGTGGTGAAATAGAATTGATTTAAGTCACTGTAAAGGTACGAGCTTTCTTTGTGTGCCGTGGTTGAGATAGACGACTGATCAGTGATCTGTTTCATGGGATGAAACAGATGAACATAGGATCAATGATCTGTTTCATAATATCAATGTTGCCTTCCACCGGGCAGGGAAGGCTTGTATGCTTCGTGTTCGCTAACAGGCACACTTCTGAGTCTTTTGTTTCATGCATATGTATGAATAGTTTACAAGTTAACGGTATCTCAGATTTCACCGAAAATCACACACACACACACTGTTCCGGTTTATCTGACATCGGGTCACCGTAATCATGTACCAATTGTAGCAGATCACATGTCGGATCTATCGGTGCTTGTAAAGCATTATCAAACCTTAACTTGAACAGGCTCACCAACGCTGTCTTAATTTTGCTACAGCACGCTTTGTTCCGAACATCATGGAGCGGGCTCGACCCCCATCGAATGCAGCTTATCCCCAGAACGCTCGTAATGCGAGGGTTAGGACCAGTTATTGCACTAAGCAATCTGAAGTCGGTGGAACAATACCGCTGCCATCAACGTTCCGTGTATTTACATATGAATAGTCACACAAAAATCAAACTGTCCCAGCCCAAAATACCACGATTCCGAATTCGTCTGAAACTGCTTTGTCGGGGCAAGGCAGTTTCAGACGATGTATATATATATATATATATATATATATATATATATATATATATATATATATATATATGTAAATATAGATGTGTTTATACATGAATATATATAGATATATATATATATATATATATATAATATATATATATATATATATATATATATATATATATATATATATATATATATATATATATACATGCATGTGTATATGTTTGCATGCATACACGGTGTGTCGTGCTGCGCCAGTTTATATCCTCAGGCGGTGTGCAAGACAGCATCTCCGACAGCTTGTGTCAGCCGCTGGCGTTGCTGGCAGACAGGCAGCCGGTTCTGCTTGGTATTGACGTTGCTGCCCTTGGTGGCATTCTATGACGCGGTCGCTCAGCCCCCATCCGGTCCCGTTCCGTCGCCCGTGCCGCGGCTGCCACAGCTGTCGCAGCTGGCACAGCTTCCGCAGCTGCCGCAGCTGCCGCAGCTGCCCAGTGTTCACCAGATGCCGGGGGGGGGGGGTACGGCGCCGGCCGCGGCTGTACTCGGCGGTCCCCGTCGCCGGCGGTCTCGGCCGGTGTCGCGTGTGGTCGGTGGGCGAGATGAAGGTGTGATCTTCCTCTCGGCTGGCCGGATCAATGCTGGCTACAGTTTTACCTCGAACCTCTTTCCTCTGAGTCAGTGTGGCTAACTTCCGCTAAAAATGGATCTGAAAAGTTTCAATCTGAAGTGATACATGGTGATACATAGATGCATTGATTCTGGGCCTCATCTCTGAATTTATATTCTTGACATTAACTTCCTTTATATTTTAGTCTGAGAGTTCTTGAAGGCTCTTACGCTGATCTTTCGAACCTTTCGGACGATTATTGCCCAAGCTATCGAGTTCCAAATTCAAAGCATTTCACAAGATATTTGACATCACATGTGACGTTGTAAGCCGCGTGGCACTGGCCAATGAGTGTCCTAAGACAAGGAGAAGCACATATATCATTACTGTTATATTTATTCCACTCGAATTATTTACTCTTCAGATCCCAATGGGCTTTCCTCCCACCCCTGCCGCATCGTTCAGATCCCAGGGGACTTTATTCCCACCCCTGTCCAATACTGCCGATTACAGGTTACTTGACCCTGGAGACCTGGGCCGCTCTCTCCAAACCAATGACTCACTGAAGTCCCGGGCTGCTTTTTCCCAATCAATGACTCTAGAGGCTTGGGCCGCTCTCTCCAAACCAATGAATCTGGAGGCCTGGACAACTCTCTCCCAATCCCCAACCTGGAGGCCCGGACTCACTCACTGAAGGCCCAAACCCTTTTCTGAAAACAGACGCTGCCTGTAGCCGGGGACTCACAAGCTCACAAACCCTGAGGCTGTGGGGGTCCCCTCACAAGCTCACAATCCCTGAGTCTTTGTGGGTCCCCTGAGTTTATCCAGCCGGCTTTATATGACATGTCTTCATTGGTATGATATTCATATGGCATGCTTGGCAATTTGAGCACATATGCCATTCATCCACCTGTCATCAGACTGGAATGACACATTTAGCTGATCAAGAACTGTTCCTTTATTAACGTACATAAGCCAACTGGCATCAGACAACGTGACATAGTACGGCCTTCGCTCCATGTCTGGTCACAGTCGTGACTAGACCTGTGCTATGTGTAATCGATGAATGTCGTCAGAACTCTGACGACTTGTCACTGACGAACTCTTTGTCACTTCGTTTCCACCACTCGGAGGATATTTGGCACCGGTAGATAAACAAATATGGTTCATTAAATCATCAGGCCGAAAAGGGAACGCTGATTATTGGATAATTGGATATTAGCCTAATATATTATTCGCTGTTATATATAATTGCGTATGGTGTAGACATATTTATTGGTGTGGCGGTTGGGATGATATCAAGGGATGCAGTTAATCTTCTCACATGAAACATGGTTTATGCTAATTGTGATAATTACAAATTAGTTATCTAGGAATAGTTGTTTATGTGGCATGTGGTTGCCAGCGCAGATGATCGTCTGTGTGGCCACCCTCGTCGGCGATCGTCTGTGTGCTGCATGACACAAATGGAACGTAGTTTCTAGTTTCCAACTTCAACTTGGACTACGTTTCCTCACCAGCACTCCCTGTCGATCACACATCCATCCATCGGATGGGGAAAACTCAGCCGGCAATCTGCTCCTCACCACCCAATGTTAAGTTGACGCGGCTGACCGGCCGATCGAGTGTGCGATGGCCTCAGCGACGACGCCGCCCGTCCGCAGGGGCAAGTTCGGCATCGTCTACCGCTGCTCGGACCCTGCCACCGGCCGCGTGCTGGCCGCCAAGTTCGTGGCCACGCCGCGGCGGGACGACAAGCGCGACGTGGAGCGCGAGGTGGACATCATGAACTATCTGCAGCACCCCGGCATCATCCAGATATACGACGCGTTCGACGGCGGCAAGGAGATGGCGCTCGTCATGGAGCTGTGAGTGATCTGGGTCAACTTGGGTCGGCCGAGGTCAGCCGGAGTCAGTCGGGGTCGCGGGTATTGGGGGACTGTCGTAGCTGGAATACAAATCAGGTGGAGATTTCGGAGATACGGTGGAAACCAGGGGTTATGTTTCGTATACTTCTAAGGGAACAAGTGCCCCCTCAATGTTGGCTGTGTCCCCAATAAGTTCAACATTTGACATGAGAACCTATGGAGTGTGCCCCCAGTCCATTTGTGCCCACCAATTACTTTCATGCATTGTGACCCCAATAATTTTCAGAAACAACACCCGAGGTGGAAGCTGTACGATGTGCGTACAATTCGAAACCCACTACCGAGCATGAACGTGCTATAGGTAGCAGGATAGGACTTGGTGCAGGCAGAATTTGCAACCCACGGAGGCCAGGGTAATGAGTGGTTCCAGAGGAACAGCTCGGCAGACATGAGCGCGGGGCTATGAAAATGGTCAAAAACCAAATGAATAAGGGCGAGGGTTGAAGCTAAAATTCAGAGACGGCGATGAGGCGTAACAAAGGTCACCTGAGGTTGCCTGAAGCATGACTGAGATGATATGAATTGAAAGAAGACAAATTGGAGTAAGGGGTGCATAAATGACAGAACTGTAATGGCAAAGAGTCTATGTAATGACGGCTGCTATCATGCATAGCCTCCAAAGGTTGATTTTTAGTGTAGTTCGTAATAGCTTGCAGGGCGGTCCATGGTTGCCCTCGCACGTCCGGAGGTCCGCACCAACTTCGCATGTCCGGGGGGACAGATGTCTGCCCCCCTAAGATCTCTAGAACTATGTTAGCTAGCGACAAACGAAAAACGGCGTTGGACAGCTGGTGACGGGCTCTATCGAACGGGTGTTTCGTTAACAAATTGTATCACTCAGGTCAGCATTCAGGTCACTGGGTCATCATAGGTCAAATTCGACCAGATCAGGTGTGACTCAGATATTGACACATATCTCATGACCTGTAACAGATAGAAACAAACGGCGAACGCTATTCGACAGTCCTTGAAATGCGCTACCGCCAATAGGCGGTGTAATTTAAGGTTAGGTGAACCGAAACTCAGGTCAAGGTCATGAAGTCATGACCACAGATCAAGGTCGTGAAGTCGCCTAAGGAAGTCATGTTATGTATCAATCGACACGTCTTGGCGATACAAGCACAATGACGGCAATTTCAGACTTCTAGCTCAATGCAGTACGATATAATGCGCATAAATGTGTAGTGATCTCAGGTGACCTCAGAGACCTTGGTGAGGTCATTGGGCAAAAATAGCAGCGGCAACATTGATCATAGCTTCCATCTACATGCCACAACCGTTGCGAGATCATTCCGAGCACAAATATGTAACCAGGAAACATTTCTATATTTTACCATGGCTCTATAATGGGGAAGCCACGGCCGCGACCTGACCTAAGGTCAATGCTACGAAAAAAAACCGATGTATATATTATGGTACCTGATGAGATCATGACATGTTATAACATTGAAATCAATTGCACAATTACTGTGGAAGTTATGCCACCTAGAACTCCGAGTGTAGTTGCGTCACTTCGCCTGACCTGGTGACCTGACCTGAGATGCCCCATGATGAAAAATGTATGAGGATATGCGGAAAAGACCAATGAATAGCTATGCGAGGTTTGGCCTTGCTAACCCGATTAGTTTGGCGTCAAATACGGAAAAACCGGATGGGGCAGATATCTGCCCCCCGGACGTGCGCGGGTTAATAGCGTGCAGTGCGGCCCATAGTTGGTAATAGCTTGCAGTGCGGCCCATAGTTGGTAATAGCTTGCAGTGCGGCCCATAGTCGGTAACAGCTTGTAATGCGGTTCATTGTTGGCAATAGCTTGCAGTCTATGGTTGCTGAAGTCTCAGCAGCCAACTATTCCGCATTCCACGAGGTTGGCATGCGAGACGCCACCGGAAGTTTACACTTAAGGATTCAATTCCACTAACACCGACATTCCCACAATGAGTAGCATCTGCTGAATCCAGTATGTAACGCGACAGCTCACATCGCCGGGTGTACGTGCCACAATTGACTTCCCTGATGGCCACCGAGTCCAAATCTCGTGAGGGGAAGGGTGGAATAGGATATCAACATAAAGCCAGCATGTAATCGACGTAGCTCAGCCCAGCGTTTGGAAACTCGACCACTGCGCGTCACATGTCAGCCAGCGGCGTCACATGTCAGCCAATGACGTCACATGTCAGCCGGCGGTGTCACATGTCAGCCAGCGCCGTGACATGTCAGCCAGTGGGGTCACATGTCAGCCAGTGGCGTCATATGTCAACCAGTGACGCTACATGTCAACCAGTGGGGTGACATGTCGTGACATGTCAGCCAATGACGTCACATGTCAGCCGGCGGTGTCACATGTCAGCCAGCGGCGTCACATGTCAGCCAGCGGCGTCACATGTCATCCAGCGGCGTCACATGTCAGCCAGGGGCGTCACATGTCAGCCAGCGGCGTCACATGTCAGCCGGCGGTGTCACATGTCAGCCAGCGCCGTGACATGTCAGCCAGTGGGGTCACATGTCAGCCAGTGGCGTCACATGTTAACCAGTGACGCTACATGTCAACCAGTGTGGTGACATGTCGTGACATGTCAGCCAATGACGTCACATGTCAGCCAGCGGCGTGACCTATCAGCCAGCGCCGTCACATGTCAGCCAGCGGCGTGACATGTCAGCCAGTAGTGTGACATGTCAGCCAGTGGTGTCACATGTCAGCCAGCGCCGTGACATGTCAGCCGCCGTAATCTGTCAGCCAGCGGCATCGTTAATGCAAATGCCGGAGGGCTTGGGCAGGTAGTAGCTGCCAAGAAGCTGCCTACCGCCGGGCGGCTGTCCAGGAACAGTCCAATTGACGCAGAGCACACCTTGTGTGGCGCAGTCTTATGCAACACTAGAGTTACGCTAGGCCGCCTCTGCAGCCTGCCACCTCATGGTGGGTGCTGAAAGGCACCGCAGCCGGATGGTGAATTGGACAGCTGAGAAGCTTCCTATTCGATCAGCAATGGGTCTCGTATATAGGATCTTGCAATGGTGCAGCCATGGTTTTCCTAAGTGGGGGCCGAACCCCGAAAATGGTGATGAAGGATAAAAAAACTGTCGGCGTCGAGAATTTAGGGGTTTTCGTGGTGAAATCGTTTAATCTTGTGTATTTTTGGGTGTTGTGGGGGAGGGGTCGCCTCGTCCCCTGGCCGCGCTCTGGGAACTAATGACTCCGTGGTAAACAGCGAGCGTTGTCATTGTTGGTCAGTTAATAATTTAGCGAACTTCCCACTGGTTTTAATACGAAGCTGATGTGACCCTAACTTCATCAGTGTCGAGGGTGGCGAACTGTTCGACCGGGTCATTGAAGACGACTACATTCTGACTGAGAAGGCGTGCACCATCTTCATCCGCCAAGTGTGCTCCGGCGTCGCCTACATGCACTCGAAGAGCGTGCTGCATCTGGACATGAAGGTCAGTCGTCGACTGGCCGCCCGCTGAACCTGAAGTGAGGTCAGTGCTAACGTCACCGTGTTCTGCGACGACGATGACCAGCCCGCAGCAGCCGCAGGGCATCCTGCCAGCAGGTCTGTGATGCTACTGACGTCACAGGAGGGGGAGGGGATGGGGATTCAGCGGGATAATGGGCTGTTATTGAGGGTGTTATTGAACCTGTCTTTCTTTGGCTCAGCGAGGTGACGAAACTGGCTATAGATCAGCATGGTCGATGAGCCCTAAAGCCCAAGATGACGAAATTCTGGGCGATTTACATTTTCGGAGATGTGGGTTTTGCGAACTTACATGAACTTACCATTGCCCATGGATGGACGATTTACATCTTTCCCCAGTATCTTGTGTTTGTGTATCTGGCATTATCAACTCCTCGACGGGGCAGCCAGGTTGAGATCCGTTGTCGACCGAGTTAGGCGCCAGCACTCTGCTCTAAGTGGAGCAACGATGTCGGAGCCGACACGGGCGAGCTAACGATGACGGAACTGACACAGGCGGGGTACAATGTCGGAGCCGACACAGGCGGGGTGACAATGTCGGAGCCGACATAGGCGGGGTGACAATGTCGGAGTCGACACGGACGAGGTGAACCACCACACACGGGATACGATGTCGGAGCCGACACAGGCGGGGCATGTCGGAGTCGACACGGACGAACGATGTCGGAGCCGATACAGGCAGGGTGACGATGTCGGAGCCGACACAGGCGGGGGTGACGATGTCGGAACCGACACGGGCGAGGTAACGATGACGGCATCGACACAGGCAGGGTGACGATGTCGGAACCGACACAGGCGGGGTGACAATGTCGGAGCCGACACAGGCGAGGTAACGATGACGGCATCGACACAGGCGGGGTGACAATGTCGGAGCCGACACAGGCGGAGTGACGATGCCGACCCCAGGCCGGGGACGGTGTTAGCCCCAGGCGGGGTAACATTGACGGCGCTTTCCCCAGACTGGGTGACGACGCCAGCCCAGACACAGGGACGGTACTGGTGCCGACCCCAGGCGGGTGACGGCGCCGGTGCCGGAGAATGTTGTGCCATAATGCGAGTCGCCGCCGAGCCCTCCCGCGTCGGCTAATAATACGGCAGACGTCATCAGCACGCCGGCTGTGTCGCGACCCCCGGCCCCTGAACACAAACACACCGACCCGGCGCCTGAACACAAACACACCGACCCGGAGCCTGAACACAAACACCGACCCGGCGCCTGAACACAAACACGGACCCGGCGCCTGAACACAAACACCGACCCGGCGCCTGAACACACACACCGACCCGCCGCCTGAACACAAAGATCGACCCTGCGCCTTAACACAAACACGAACCCGTTGCCTGAACACAAGCACCGACCCGGCAACCAGCACAATATATATATATATATATATATATATATTAATAATACAAATGTGTGTATGTATTTATGTGTGTGTGTGTGTGTGTGTGTGTGTGTGTGTGCGTGTGTGTGTGCGTGTGCGTGTGCGTGTGCGTGTGCGTGTGCGTGTGCGTGTGCGTGTGCGTGTGTGTGTGTGGGGGGGGGGGGTTCCAATGAAACCCTTTCTACCATTGACTAATGCAGACAACTTCGGAAGTCGGTCATCGGTCTGGCGAGGATTAGCGATGATGATTCGGTCCGGGGACGATTTTCGGAGGTCATAGCATCTAGGGACGGGTTTATATTTCTTCGGCAAGCAGACTTTAATGCGATATAGCGTTCCTCTTGAATAACAATGCACATCGACGATCGCACTTGAAATCACTCATGCATCTATGAGTGACTTACAGCACGTAAGGTTTTTTTATTGCAGAATCTTGGAATATCTGTGTTTACACAGGTATTTGCGAGCAGTGGCTTCGTTTTCGAGACCATTGCTTGAGGCGTCAATAAGTACCCATGCAGCGGGAACCATGAGTAGTAGTAATGTTGACCAGGGTTGGTGACATTGGAATATGCATTGCGATATGGTCTACGCTGTAACCGACTGGTTGCGTAGACTCGGTCGCATGTTTTTCTCTAAGCCAAACCCCATAATCAGCACGACTCGAAACTCTGCACGCTTGTGAGCGTCGTTCGATTCAACTCCTCAGAAACATGGCTACGCCGGAGAGCTAAGTGTTTAAAAATAATAATATGTTCGTTCCAATCCTAGATAAAACCACGCCCTTTCTAATGGGACTGCTCTCATTCGCGGCCTGCCATTGCTGGAATGAAAGGGTTGTATGAAAGACACGAGTGTCTTTGTTGAAGCATAAGAGTTGTATGTAAGACATGAGTGCCATTATTGAAGTGTAAGAGTTGTGTGTAAGGCACGAGTGCCATCGCTGAAATGCAAGATTTGTATGCAAGGTACGAGTGTACTTATGTGTGCCTCCTAACCATGTCATCCCTTTCAATGTCGCTGTAACGTCAATGGCTCTGTATGTAGTCCGAAACGATGGAGGAGCAGGTACGCAATGAAACCGGTATTACATATTGCAAGGGGCCATTAATAAAAGCAGCTCACAACGTACATTAATTTAACGGGGAACAGTAACCAATAGCAAGGTACAAGTATTGGCGAATCATGCTACAAGACATGTGTAGCAATTGGGCGATTTGTGCACACATATACCCAAACATTCTAGCAAAACTGGGCCGTTTGTGGGCACACATACCCCAACGTCATGGCAAAACTTGGCACTGTGGCCACAGATACCCCAACATCCTGGCAAAACCGAGCACTGTAGCCATAGATTCCCCAAATCCTGGCAAAATTGGGCAGCCTGTGGCCACAAATGCCCCAACATCCTGGCAACACTGGGCAGTTTGTGACTTCAGATACACAAACACCATGGCAAAACTGGGCAATGTGGCCGCATATACCCCAACATCCTGGCAAAACTGGGCACTGCGGCCACAGATACCCCAACATCTTGGCAAGACTGGGCACTGTGGCCACATGTACCCCAACATCGTGGCAAGACTGGGCACTGTGGCCACATATACCCCAACATCGTGGCAAAACTGGGCAGTCCGTGGGCACATATACCCCAACATCGTGGCAAAACTGGGCAGTCCGTGGGCACAGATACCCCAACATCCTGGCTAACCGCACGTCTCCTACATTTCCTCCATCGACAAGTGTCTAAGAATTGGATCCGTACGGCTAATATGCAAGGCCCTGCTATACCACGGTCACAAGCAACACCCAACAGTGCACTTTTTTGACAGCCGGAGAACATTCTATGCCTGTCGAAGACCGGCAATCGAATCAAGATAATCGACTTCGGTCTGGCGCGCCGGTACGACCCGACCAAGAAGCTGCAGGTGTTGTTCGGCACCCCGGAGTTCGTGGCTCCGGAGGTGGTCAACTTCGACGCCATCGGCTACCCCACCGACATGTGGTCGGTGGGCGTCATCGCCTACGTGCTGTGAGTGGTCAGGGCGGCTGTGAGTGGTCACGGCGGCTGTGAGTGGTCACGGAGACTGTGAGTGGTCACGGCGGCTGTGAGTGGTCTGTGAGTGGTCACGGCGGCCAGTGGTCTGTGAGTGGTCACGGCGGCTGTGAGTGGTCACGGCGGCTGTGAGTGGTCACGGCGGCTGTGAGTGGTCACGGCGGCTGTGAGTGGTCACGGCGGCTGTGAGTGGTCACGGGGGCTGTGAGTGGTCACGACGGCCAGTGGTCTGTGACTGGTCACGGCGGATGTGACTGGTCACGGAGACTGTGACTGGTTACGGAGACTGTGAGTGGTCACGGCGGCTGTGGGTGGTCACGGCGGCTGTGACCACTCACGGCGGCTGTGAGTGGTCACGGCGGCTGTGAGTGGTCACGGCGGCTGTAAGCGGTCACGGCGGCCAGTCGTCTGTGAGTGGTCACGGCGCCCTGTAGTCTGTGAGTGGTCACGGCGGCCAGTGGTCTGTGAGTGGTCACGGCGGCTGTGAGTGGTCACGGCGGCTGTGAGTGGTCTGTGAGTGGTCGCGGCGGCCAGTGGTCTGTGAGTGGTCACGGCGGCCAGACTCATGAGTGACGACTGCCACTGCTCAGGAGCTCAGTTGGCTCAGGGGTGACGAAGCTTATTTGGCTCAGGGGCCCACGGGTTAGCGACGCTCAGTTGGCTCAGGGATTGAGGCTCTCAGTCATCCATTTCCCTTCCTTTTTTTAGGGAGTCAGGGCCGGCTTGGAATGCCACCATAAATTAAAACTTTACTGACAGGCAGCGGAACGGGGGAATGGCAGGGGCTAGTGTCTCTCCCCCTTACAGTGGCGAGGGGCCTGCTCCTTTATCGCGTGCCACCTACACAGAAGCCCCTGGGAATTCCCCCTGGAATCTGAATAGGTTCTTTGCAAAACGCCCAAGCCGGCTAAGGAGGCCCCCTGGATGGCGGAAGAGGTGTCCAGGAAATTATTGGAGATCCATAAGACGACAGATGATGCCACTGTGAGCGGAGTGGAGTCCCGGAGAACGCAAGAGGTCACGAATACGGGTAAGGAGTGACACAGTTTAGAAGAGGACCATATGACTGACCACGGGTCCCCTAACTTGGAAGAGGATTCCCAAGGAAGGACAAGGAGGCCCATAAGACGTGAGGATGGGCGCCTAATTTCGAATATGACACATTTGGAAGAGGAGAGAAGGCTCTGGAACGCATAAGGAATTCCCCGGGACGTGTAGGCAGACCCACAGGATGGAAGTGAGGCCCCAAAACGGATACTAACCTGGAAATGATCCGTGGTTCCCGTGCTCCACCTCGTCACTGAATGGTATGGTCCTGGCACATGGCACCCAGCTTTGACCGCCTGTGAGGTATTACTAAGCGACTCGATGTCGTTGGATGGGACTCTCAATGTGTATGGTGCCGATAATTCCCGTTTCACACAGCATCTCGCACGTGACTGCAGCCTATACGACCATCCTCCACAAAAGATCAGCTAATGTACAGCCCCTCCACCTGCTGTCCACTATATATAGCCACCCAGCTCCCCCACTATTCACTATACATGATCTCCCGGCTCCCATATTACGATCTGTCACGGCATGCTTCGCCTGCAGCTTCTTGATCAGCAAACCAAATCCTCACCTGCTGGAAGGCGTCACCTTTCACCATGCATCAAATGTTGTAACTGACAGCGATCTTGCAATAGGACAACCGCCACTGGTTGGCTGCTCCCCCAATCATTGGCATCGACTGTGCTGCTTCACATTGCACCAGATTCAGTGGTGTAGGTAGTGCTGGTGTCTGGCACCAGCCCTCTGATGTATATCGTACGTGTCTGGCGCCAGATCCAGTGGTGTAGGTAGTGTTGGTGTCTAGCACCAGCCGCCTGATGTATATGGTGTCTGTGCCTGGCAACAGACTCAGCGGTGTAGGCAATGGTGGTGTATGACACCAGCTCCACCGGGCTAATGTAGGCAGTGCTGGTTGGTTAGTTGGTTATTGGTTTTACGGCACATCGGCCGTTGAGCCATGTAGCGTCGACAATCTCTCACGTCGATTGGTCGCGGGCGAAGAGTAGCGACAGGTGAGACTCGAACCCACAATCTTCCGATTGTGAGGCAAGCAACTCACCCCTAGACCACTCATCCCCTAGGCGTTGCTGGTGTTTGGCACCAGGCCCGCTGGTGTATGTGGTGCCGGCGTCTTGCACCAGCCGTGACCGGCTGCGCTTGTCGCCCGGACAGGGTGTCCGGTCTGAGCCCGTTCATGGGAGACACCGACTGCGAGACAATGGCCAACGTCACGATCGCCAAGTACGACTTCGACGACGAGGCGTTCGACGACGTCAGCGACGAGTGCAAGGAGTTCATCACGCAGATTCTCACCAAAGACATGAGGTGGGTGTCGGCCGAGCGGGGAAGTGGGCCATCGTGTCCCTCTCTCCCTCCCTCCATCCGTCTCGGCTTCACAGCGTATGGACTGCCATACATGTGTACGGTCAAATTGGTTGGCTGTCATGTGTGCTGTGGACTTTGTTCCTTATCGCCGACGAGCGTTCTCAGATTCTAATTTGACAAGTGGAAACAAATTCTCCTTTCTCTTTGAGTAATTCATCCTACAAATTACTGCAGTAGGAACTAAAGCTGAATCAACACTGGTAATATAGGTGCGCATTGAGTGTGCATGCGCAACGAATACCTTCGATGCTTATGATTCTTGTGATTGTGTAGCAAATGCTCCGGTTATGCTCGTGATCGCCCCAGCCCTGGTTGTGCCCATTACTGACCGGAACCCAGTTGTTTGCGAGTGGCCCGATTCCTGACTGTGTCTATAACTGACCCGACCCCGGTTTTGCCTGCACTTGACCCGCCCCCGGCTGTGCTTGTGACCGCCCCGCCCCTGGTCACGCCACAGCAAGCGGCTGACGCCGGAGCAGGCCCTCGACCATCGCTGGCTGAACATGAAGCAGACGCCGACCCCGTCTGGCGCGGGCCGCTCCCGGACCGTCTCGGTGGCCGAGAGCCACGTGTCGCTGCAGGCGGCGCGGCTCAACCTGGCGCAGTTCGTGGCGCGCTGGGTGGCGCACCCGCACAGCCCGTACGCGTTCTCGGACAGCAGCGCCGAGCTGGTGGTGTCGCGGTTCGGCTCGCACGCCTCCGTCGGCCTCTGCTCGCGCTCCGACTGCGAGTCGCTCACCTCGGCCGACTTCTCCTCCGGCGAGTCGAGCAGCGACGACGAGAGGGCGTGTCGGGCGCTGATGGTGGCCGCCGGCGAGCCGCCCCGGCCGGCCGGACACGCGCGCGTGGCCGCCGTCCGACGCGACGACAGTCTGAAGCGCGTGCGCGGCCGACTGGTGCAGCACGCGTCCAGGGAGGAGCACTACATCACCATCGACCAGGTCAAGTCGCTCAAGGAGCAGGGCAGTCTGGACGAGATGGTGCTCAAGGTGGCCAGCCGGCCGAGCTCGCGCAGGAGCAGTGTCACGCAGGCGGCGGCGCCGGATCGGCAGCGACTCGGTGTCGACGCTGGTGGCCCCGCTCAGACGCCGTCCCCACTCGTGTCCAAGACGACCAGCGGCGTCAGCTCGGCTCGGCCCCACTCGCCGCCGCCGAAGTCCACACTCTGCGATCAGGTGATCCGGGACGCTTCTGCTGTCTTGGCGGGAGTCGGGAGCACGCGGAGATCGTCCACGCCCTGCGAAATCCGCGATAGTGCGCCTTCTCCACAACCATCATCAGACAGCAGACGAAGAAGCGGCTCTCCTTGGGGTCTTCGTGAGATCACCTCGGTGAAAAGCAAGCTATCCAGAGCTCCATCTCCGCCCCCTACCAATGTCCGAAGTGGTCAAGCAGCGCCTCAGCCGAAGTCGAAGAGCCCGCGCACCGATAGGAAGTCCAGACCGGCTGGTGACCCCAGCTCTGAGACCGGACCACAGTTCGAAGCACCTGTAACAAGTGACGAAATCCGCCCGGCCGCAGACTCCGGACAGCATTTCGCTGCCGAGATCCGGTCACGGACACCGAGCGTGATGGTGAGCGTCTCCGGACCCGACACCGAGTCGGTCGTCGAGAAACGGCGAGCCAGCGGGCCTGCTCTGACCACCGCTACTACACCGACACCTCCAGTCGACAAGTGGTGTAGCTCCAAATCAACGCTGCACTCCGCCAGCGACCGTAGGACGCCGCAGCCGGAGTCCAGTGTCCAGTCGCCTCTGCCGACTGGAGGCCTGGAACGGACAGCGGGCCAGTCGGTTGAGGCGACTGGCCCGGTGTGCGACGCCTCCCTGCCGCGGGAGCATCGGCCGACCACCCCGACGATGGGGCAGGAGAACAACGCCGCCCCGGAAACGGTAGCGCCACGCCGCCGTCGGTCCAAGACTCCAGCACTCGGAAAGGACAGTGTGGTGCCGGAAGCGAACTCGCCACAGCGCCATCCGTGTAGGCCGACCGTGGCCGAACCGCCGGAACCTCCGGAACCACCTCCGGAGCCGCCGGGAGGGCCCGCAGTGGCGCGGCAGCGAGCGCCCTCTCAGCTGTCTGCTACTACTAACGGCATGTCGCCCTCGAAACCCAGCGCTGTCGCTGACTGCAACACCCGGCAAACGATTCATCAGTCGAGTCCAGAAGCACTGCCAGGTAGTTCCGTCCGGCAGTCGAATTCCGATGGGAAAGTAAATTCTGATGGTGAAGGTTTTGAGCTGAAAACCAGATCAGGCACAGTGCTACCTGAAAGTACGTCAGCCACTCCTGGTGCCGCCTTCAAACCAAAGATTAAGACTAAGACAGAGCCGAAGAAACAAGAGAGCGCAGCACTGCCGAGTTTTAGCTCCATGTTGATGAACCTGAAGCCGGTAAAGCGAATGGTGCCTGTCCCAGCACCGACGGCAGCGATGAAGGCATCAAATCTAAGCATGATACAGCTAAGGAAAGTGTCCACCTCAAAGTCCGATGCCAGTTTATCAGCAACCAAAACTCCGGCAGAAGCCATTCATATCAAACTAAAGCGCTCCAAGCCATCAGTCCCGGCATCATTCAGTCCAAAAGAAACAGCTGCGCCAACGAAACACAAAGACAAGCCTGGCAACAACGAGTTGAAAGCGAAGCCCTCCTCCAAGACCACGCCGGTAACTGAGCCGGAAACGACAACCAACAGCAGTGAAGTAGTGCACAAGAAGCGACAGTCAAAAAACGCCCAGCGGCCCCGCGAGCACGTGATTCGGATTAATTGTCTGAGCTGCGCGGGGCAGGAGCGGGCCGAGTCGGGCCTGCAGCGGCTGCGGCACGCGCTGCGCACACTGTCGGCCGGCTCGAGCCACTCGGCGCCCAGCTCGCCGTTCCAGAGTCGGCGCAGCTCGCCGTTCCAGAGTGGGCGCGGCTCGCCGGAGCCGCTGCTCAAGTCGTGGCACAGCGACCGGCTGCGCGCCGGCAGCGCGTGCAGCACGCGCGGCCCCACCCTGCTGGACTTCGTCGCCAGCCGGCTGGAGCGGGTGGCCAGCTGGCACCAGCACGAGCAGGAGCGCTTCCGCGTGCTGCTGGCCGAGGGCCGGCCGCTGCTGCTGCGGCAGCACGGGTCGGGCGCGCAGCGGCCGGCCGACCACCTCTTCAGGACCACGCTGGGCTGCTCTGTGTCGGACTGACACGCGGCGCGCTGTCAGCCCCAGCTCACCACGCTGGGCTGCTCTGTGTCGGACTGACACGCGGCGCGCTGTCAGCCCCAGCTCACCACGCTGGGCTGCTCTGTGTCGGACTGACACGCGGCGCGCTCCGCCCCAGCTCACCACGCTGGGCTGCTCTGTGTCGGACTGACACGCGGCGCGCTCTCCGGGCCAGCCCACCACGCGGCAGTCGGTCCGGGTCGGGCCGCAGCCTGGACCAGGGGCCAGAGCTCGGCCTCGATCGCGGGGGGCCAGGGCGCCGCCTCGACTACGGGTCAGGCCACGACCTCTAACTCGGGTCAGGGCGCGGCCTCAGGCCCCACCACAGAGCGGCCGCTGACAGCGCCGCTCGACATTCAGCCAAGCGTGCGCCGCGGCCTGTGCGAATCTCACGGCGCCCGGGCGTCCAGAGATGTCTAGTCAGACTGTTGTGATGCTGTGTAGTCCGACCATACCTGGCGCCGCCGGAATACTGCACCATCCGACCTGCACCGAACTGTGATGCTATTCCATCGTATAGTTCACGGCGCGATTCCGTCACCCTCGGCCGCCGTCAGGCACGCCGTGCCGACTGGAGCACGTGGCGCCGCGTCAGGTCGTGGTGTCGTCAGCACTGCGCCCACGAACATCGCGCATTATGTGCAGGCTGCGGGGGTGCAGGTGGCGGCAATGTGTACGCACGCTGCCGTTGTGATCGGCGACCGCCGTGTCAGATGTGCTGCAGTGGGCCTCGGGTGCTTTCGGATATGATCGCTGGCGGATCCTACGGTGTGGGGTATTCACCACCGGCAACAATCCGATCGGCAGACTTTTCGTTGAGATGCACATAAATCGGCAAATGTTCACAAATCTGGACTCCATCTACATAGCAAGTAGTTTTGAAAGGACCCGTATATCCATTCAGTGTTTTAAACGTCCATTTGCAAACGAGTTCAAAACGAGCTTCTGGTTCCGCCAGTTGGTGCGGCGAGTGATTGCTAATGGGTATCAGATGTGATCTGATCGTTGATGACGTGAATATCCACTGATCCTTGCATGCTCATGTTGTAACTGATTTTCTGATTAATATATGAATTGGAAGTACATCTTCGCGAAGTAACGTCAAGAGAGGGCGCGGGGTCTGCGAGTTTCCACCATACTGAGTAATCTACAGCAGTTTCTGTCACGTTTATTTATTTTATTAATATTATACCATTTAGCGTGCCCGTTTACACACCCCTTATTCAGACCGCTAGCGGTACAACACAACCTAACCGCCCTTCACCCCGCATACCAGACCGCAGATATGCACACGTGCGTCAGTGTGATCACCGACTTAATCATGAGTCCCGTGTGTCCCTCACACTGATCACCGGCTTCATCACGAATCAGGTATATCCGTCAGTCTCTTGAACTCTTCCCAAGCTCTGCGCCTTGTGCTCAGATTTGTGTATGGCAAGGCGCCAGGCGCAGCAGACGTGGCACTGATGCTGTTCAGAAGAAGCCCTCCAAGGGTCCAACAGGGTAGGCAAACACCCGACTCCTGGTGGTGAGGAGACCATGCCCCAGATGCAGACACGTATGACAACAGGTCTCAGCAACCATGGGTGTTACCTCTGGATGGCTGGGGGAAGCGTCCCATAATTTTTGAGAAGTGACGGTTTGACCCCCTGAATTCCTGTCGTGTTCTCCCCAAGTCAGCTATTAAACCAAAAATACTAAAAGCCGATCGTAATTTGTTCACCAAAAATACCAAAAGCCGATCTTGTCAGTCAACGGGCTTTATAAGCTATCTATCGTCACACAATCTTTTAGTGGCAAATCAGCGAGCGTTGGACATTTCTGCTTCCAGACCGTTCTTAAATAACATGAACCTTGACCATCGTGTGCCTTCGCCTGGGTGTATAATTGTGCTTTGCGAAACACGTAAATTTCATTATCGCAAGGCCGCTGAGGTCTTAGGCTGCCGTTCCCTGCGCATATATCGATATATCTTGAACAAACGTGACTCGGGTGTCCTTGGGTAACTGAGAGACCATGAAGAGGCGACTTGAGCAGTTTCAAGAGCGTAAGTCAATCTAACGTATCGTCCATTCACATTCAGCGGTGTGATGGCCAGAGACGTATTCGTATTCGCATTCAGCGACGAGTTTATGCTCCTACGAATCAATTACCGCAAATGGTTCTACTTGTACTGAGCAAACGTGTGCTCGACTCGAGTTGAATCGAGCATCGACTCATGAATCAATCGTTTTTGGATCAGTCGCGAGTTGAATCGATTCCTTTACCCAAAATATATCTTGAAGCGTGAGTTGACTCACAGCTTTCTTTAAAAAAATAGTCGAATCATAAGTCAATCGTTCAAATACCATGTGTGTGCAGTGCACACAGAATCATATGGATCATGAGTCTTATCTGAATCGATTAAAATTTCTGTCAGTCTTTTCAATGAGTCGTGAGTCGTGAGAGTCGTGAGTCGAATCAGATCTCAAGATCTATGAGTCACATGTGAGTTGATTCATAAAATTTGAGTCGAGAACAAGTCTGGTACTAAGCACTCTGGAAGCAACTACATAGGTCTCACATGGCCAACTTGACAGTCAAGGTCCAACGCAAACTGGTTTCTTCGGTCGCCTAACATCCTTTTTCTCTTTTCCACCAAAATCTGGCAGGCCAAAGCAATCGACCGCGGTGACCTCTCGCGTAGCATTTCAAACCGGGTCATGTCAAGGTCAAGCCTCCAGGTCAAAGGTTAGCTTGATTTATTAGATGGCGATATTCAAGCGATAGCGACCGAACGCGAGGTTCGGTCGCCATCGTTTCAAATGAGTGTCATGCGATGTAGCTTGTGCGGTGCCCAAAAGTTAAGTAACCGAACTATTTTTTCAAGGTTATTCCTCAACCCTATATTTTTTGGCCGCATCGGATTTGTTTTTGTTTCCGCCAAAACCTTCCGAAATCTCGTATCAAGCAATAACCCGTAGTCAACCCTCAAATAACATTTCAAACCGGGACATGTCAAGGTCAAACTTCAAGATCAAGTGCTAGGTTTACTTATACCATGGCCGTCACTATGGCTTCAATTTGCAGAGAATGGGTGTTGTTTGACGTCGTTTGTTATGCGGTATCAGAAAGTTGAGAATTCCGAATAATTTATACGGTCAAATGTAAAGCTGGTTTCTTCTGTTACCTCCAATTTCTTTTTCGTTTTCGCCCGAGCCTACCCCGATCCACTATCAGACGATAGCCCGTGATGAACCCCCGAGCAACATTTTGAATCTGTGACATGTCAAGGTCAAATCTCTTTTCTCCTCGGCAGCTCAGTTGGTTATGGCGCTGACCTACATTGGTCTTCCCTGTCATGACAAGATAGGTTATAATCGTCACGGCTGGTCGCATTTAACCCCCGGTTTGGAGAGTCAATTGGCAACTGACTTGATAAGGCCGGGTCGAGCTACCGGGCGGCATGTCGGTACATTGAATGCGCTTTAAACTATCGGCCACAATTCTGCGGTTGAACTGGAAATCATGGCTCGGATGGTGGGGTCAGGGTCAAAGCAACAAGTTCTGCTCAGCAATAGGACTCTGCCCCACAAAGCCAATCCAGCAAGAGTTCGGACCAAATTTCTTGTACAAAAAAATCCCCCATAATTTCAAAGTTTCGAATCCTCGCGATTCGTCGTTATGGTTTCAATTTGCACCAAATGGGTGTCATTCAACGTGGCTTGCTGTGCCGTATTAGAAAGCTAAGAAATCGAACTAATTTCAAAGGTCCAAGGTCAAGCTGATTTCTTCGCTCACCTCGCATTTTTCTTCTCCCAGGCATTATATCCACTTCTGGTGTCAAATATTTGCTCGTAGTGAACATTTCAACCTGGGACATGTCGATGTCAAACCTCAAGGTCAAAGGATGGTCTACATTTTTCAAAGCACTCGTCCTTCGTCGGTATGTCATTAAGTTCCATAAAGTGGTTGTCATTCGACGTGCCTGGAGGTATTTTAGCAGACTGTACAGAAACTAAATCAATTTTCAAGGTCAAAGGTCTCATTAATTTCTTCGGCCGCCTCGAACTTCTTTGTTTTCTTCCAAAGCTACCTAAATTTGGCGTCAAGCGATAGTCCGTGGTCAACCCTCACGTAACCTTTCAAATCGGGACATATCAAGGTCAACCTCAAGGTCAAATGTTGTTTTGAATTCTTCGAGTCATAGCGTTTCCTCGCCACGGCTTCAATTTCCATCCAGTGGGCGGCATCAGACACGGCTTGCCGCTCGGTATCATGAAGTTGAGACATTGAAGTAACTTCGAAGCTGAAGGTCTGGTGTTTGTACAATGATTGAGTGTAACAGTAGCTCCTTGTAATAGTTCTTTATATATTATATTTGCAGCCATTTTGACATCAGGCACTCATCTTATTTGACAAGTAGCTCCACCAAATTCATAATAACCCGCTCGGACAGCGCTATCATTGCTGGGTCATAATTTACACCGACACATTGCTGTTCTGGACATACCAAGTATAGAATCTTTCTTTTTTCTTCAAGTCGCCCGGTTTCTGTTTAATGGCTCAACGAAGGTTATTAAATTTGAAAGATGTCAAATACACCTAAATGCGCGCGACTTTATAACCACCGGAGTTCACAACCGTGACAAAACAAGACTATGAGCAGGGGTAGATCCCGGAATTGTCATTGGAGAGCGCACTTGTCTGATGGGGCGTCATTTCTTTGGATAGGAGCGCCTATGAAAGCATTGGGAGGCGTCCCTGGATGAAAAATTTGAGGAGCGCCTTTCTCTCTCAGGGCGCCTCTGGCTGAGCAATTCGAGGGAATACACTCGAACCCTTTTGTAGTGGCACCTTTTCCCGGCTGGAGGGACGCCCCTTTCATGTGGGGAGGGGGCACGCCCTCAGTGCCACCCCCTGTATTCGGCACTGGTTACTGCATCGAAATCTGTCCGTAAAACAGGAAAGCATGTGGAAGATTGGTCTAAGCCCACATTTACTGGAATAAAACCATCGCCCTGCATTTTGTTTTCCTGCTGCAAGAGGACGTGTAAAGTAATTACAGCATTGCCCTGTGATGATTGTGAAATCGGACCCAGAACCTACGACATAAAACTAAGTGCTCATAGGCAGTGATGATCAGTGAAGCTTGCAAATCTTGGCGGAACTTTTTGTCCCCAAGATTAAATAACTGTACATCTGAAGGCCAGATTTTGAAAATGAAGTGGCTGAAATCCGAGGATTTTCTTTTGGCATGAGGGCTTACCGTTCTATCCTGCCCGAACTTCCAGCGCCCCGGTTCGTCCCATCCCCCAAATTTCAAAACCGTGGCTGCACCTATGTCATCAGCCATCGACAGTTCAGGTATTTATGATCGGTCGGTTTCAGCTTGTGCCATGTATTGCAGGAATGTAGTGTCAGCCAGAGCACTGTCAGTACAGATCACAAGCAACACGAGCAGCCTCACACCGCGCGCCGCACCAAGTAATCAATCAACACATCACCTGCGAAGCGGCCAGCGATAATCCCAGCGCACCAGTGAATGGCGTTAAGCAGAATAAAGTGCGCTAACAATGTTCCAACAGGAAGAACAATAGGTAAATGAAATACGCCACTGAATGAAAAATGGGTAATACACCACCTGTAAATGAAATATCATGGATAATTTAAATATCACCAGGTATGTTCAGCATTATATATATATATATATATATATATATATATATATATATATATATATATATATATATATATATATATATATATATATATATAATATATGTATATATACATACCTAGATGTAAAACCATTTTCGTGTGATATATACCCAGAATAGTCAACTTCGTCAAACAGTCAATGCGCTTCAACGTAGCGAAATGTTACTGGACGTAATGGACGGGTTAAAAGTAGTCAATAATCATACAAGCATAGAACATTCCCAACTACCGTGCGTGCCGTAGTTTGCAGCAGAAGACGAACAATCCACCGTACACAGCAGTGACGTCATGACAAGTATAACAAGGTATAAAATGGCCGGACCTCATCCGCCTCATATTCACGCGCCCACAGGCAGGTGCACGCGCGCTGTGACCCCTAGATTGTACACACGTGGAAGTGGCATTCGGCTGGCTGGCCAGTTGCCTGTCTTATCCGTCTGGCCGGCCTGGCTGAACGGGGCGCCAGCTGCCTGTCTCGTCCGTCGGCTGCTGTCCGTTGGCCGTGTCTGTCTCGTCCATCTGGCCGGTTCTGTCCCTCTGGCCGGTTTGTCCCTCCGTCTCGTCCGTCTGGCCGGTTGTCTGTCTCGTCCGTCTGGCCGGTTGTCTGTCCCGTCCGTCTGGCCGGTTGTCTGTGTCTGGCCGGTTATGTGTCTCGTCCGTCTGGCCGGTTGTCTGTCTCGTCCGTTTGGCCGGTTGTCTGTCTCGTCCGTCTGGCCGGTTGTGTGTCTCGTCCGTCTGGCCGGTTGTCTGTCTCGTCCGTCTGGCCGGTTGTCTGTCTCGTCCGTCTGGCCGGTTGTCTGTCTCGTCCGTCTGGCCGGTTGTCTGTCTCGTCCGTCTGGCCGGTTGTCTGTCTCGTCCGTCTGGCCGGTTGTCTGTCCCGTCCGTCTGGCCGGTTGTCTGTCTCGTCCGTCTGGCCGGTGCCTGCCGGCCGGACGGTCGTGCGCCTCTGCCCCGCCCGATGTGTTCAAGCGTGACACCAGCGACCATCGCCCCCGAAGTCACCCACTGCTTGACGTACCCGCAACATCTCCGGTGTCGCCAAAGGATCAAACACAGCTGGCGGCGCTAGCACATGGTCAGTGAGCTCGGAGATTTGCTAACACATGGCCAGGATTTTGGAGGTCTCGGCAACATCGCACGATCCACACACGTGACCCACACATCCTGTCATCTGTCGACCGCTATGCTGTGCCGTGACGCGAGTCACGGCGTTGCAACACTAGCTGTGCGTTGCTGCCTTATTGCATGCCATATTATGCAGTGACGCCATAATCCTATGACGTGATCAGCGCAATGCTGATGACGCGCTTCGGAGTGGTGCTGCATCACTGAGAAGTGACACTGACGTGAACGAAGAGCGAAGAAGGTCCCAGCATGTTGCCCTCCATATCCTCCAGAGGTACATGCCGATAACCTGCAAAATAAGAATACTACCTTCATAATTGGGTAGATTTTACCACTCACACCAACACTACAATCCGAACGGATAAGCTAACACTTATTCCAATCAACATGTGTGCGAGCTTCATGCAGGGAGCTGGTAGCATAAAATTACCCCAACACAAAACCCCTTTAAAACACAATAAGCCTCTGAAGAGAACTGATGACTTTCAGCACAAAGCAATTCAATGACGCTTTTCAAAACCTTGGGGGCATGGAAACTAGGTTACAACAGTGTGCCATGTATCCACAAAAATAAATAAATAAAACACTGAAGTGCTTCCCTGACCGTGATCACTATAACTCATGCCTATTTCCACTGGTAAATCCATGATATTTGCCACTCACGTCATATCTGAGATAAATACACCCTTGTCACTTCACATACTGCGCCGACAGTGCGATCCAAATCGTGCTACAGCTTAAACAATATACTGCGACACATCATATGATGTGCGTTTACGGCACACATACGATAAAAACGTAAACCAACCCCTCATTTGACAGGGTAGGTGCTGTGTTGGTAGAACGCTGCAAGCTGGATTATATTTCATTGCATTAGATTATGGTAGACTGGGATTGGTTCGGCTCATTTAGCTTATTTGAGTTTGCGACGTCACTACCCTACGAACTCCATACCCCGGTCATGTCAAGCTTCTCTCCTCTCAGAGATCGCATGAGCACAAATTTAAGTGGGGACGGACGGGGCTGGAACGCATATTGCAGGAAGGGCGTGTGCCCACATCTACGTCTATCACTTATATGATAGCATTTGTCCTAAAAAAACCTCATCATTTTTACGAGAAAGCTTGGCGTTTTTCAGCCCAGTTCGGACCATACACCGGCACAGGGTCAGATATCACGATCATCTTCACGGTCGGACATTAGTTAGTTATTTGGGCTTTAGGGCGCCTCGACCAAAATCGATCGTCCGCACCCATCAGTAGGACATTATCATCCTATCTTCAGTCGGACATCATCGTCCTATCCTCGCTCGGACGTCATCCTATCCTCGCTCGGACGTCACCCTATCCTCGGTCGGACATCATTTTATCTTCGGTCGGACATCATCATCCTATCCTATCCTATCCTCGCTCGGACGTCATCCTATCTTCGGTCGGACATCATCCTATCCTCGCTCGGACGTCATCCTATCCTCGCTCGGACGTCATCCTATCCTCGGCCCGAGATCATTAGGCGACGGCGGCAGCTCAGGGCGCGCTCACCGGGCAGCAGGTCGCCGAAGTGCAGGCAGTAGTGGCCGAGCACGTAGTTGGCGCCGGTGGTGCTGTGGTCGCGCACCACCAGGTCCAGCAGGCACAGGTCGGGCATCTGCACCGGGATCACGATCTCCTCGTCCCACACCGGGTTGAACCCTGCCGAGAGTGGGCACGTGAGCGGCGCTGCACTCCCTCAGCCGTCACAACCCCCGCAGCCATCACAACCCCTCACAGCCATCACAAACCCTCACAGCCGTCGCAAACCCTCACAGCCGTCACAACCCCTCACAGCCATCACAAACCCTCACAGCCGTCACAACCCCTCACAGCCGTCACAACCCCACAGCCGTCACACAGCCGTCACAACCCTCACAGCCATCACAAACCCTCACAGCCGTCACAACCCCTCACAGCCATCACAACCCCTCACAGCCATCACAAACCCTCACAGCCGTCACAACCCCTCACAGCCGTCACAACCCCTCACAGCCATCACAAACCCTCACAGCCGTCACAACCCCTCACAGCCATCACAACCCCTCACAGCCGTCACAACCCCTCACAGCCGTCACAACCCCTCGCAGCCATCACAAACCCTCACAGCCATCACAAACCCTCACAGCCATCACAACCCCTCACAGCCATCACAACCCCTCACAGCCGTCACAACCCCTCACAGCCATCACAACCCCTCAGCCGTCACAACCCCTCACAGCCATCACAACCCTCACAGCCATCACAACCCCTCACAGCCATCACAACCCCTCACAGCCATCACAACCCTCACAGCCGTCACAACCCTCACAGCCATCACAACCCCTCAAGCCGTCCAACCCTCACAGCCATCACAACCCTCACAGCCATCACAACCCCTCACAGCCATCACAACCCCTCACAGCCATCACAACCCCTCACAGCCATCACAACCCCTCACAGCCATCACAACCCCTCACAGCCATCACAACCCTCACAGCCATCACACACAGCCATCACAAACCCTCACAGCCGTCACAACCCCTCACAGCCATCACAACCCCTCACAGCCGTCACAACCCCTCACAGCCATCACAACCCCTCACAGCCGTCACAACCCCTCACAGCCATCACAACCCCTCACAGCCATCACAACCCCTCACAGCCATCACAACCCCTCACAGCCATCACAACCCCTCACAGCCATCACAACCCCTCACAGCCATCACAACCCCTCACAGCCATCACAACCCCTCACAGCCATCACAACCGGAGACGCATCGGCCAGGGGCACGCACAGACCGGCCATCGACAGAAACCGCCAGCCATTCGGAACTACTCCAACCCGAACACAAACACACTCACACCACTCGACGGCCACTCCACCTCCACACAAACACACCCACACCATTCGGATGGTCACTCCAACTCAACAAGCACACCCACAACCGAGGCCACTCCAACTCCACACAAAAACACCCACACCACTCGACGGCCACTCCAACAACACACAAACACCCACACCACTCGACTGCCACTCCAACCTCCACACAAACACACCCACACTACTCGGATGGTCACTCCAACTCCACACAAACACACCCACACCACTGGGACGGCCCGGCGTCCGGTCGGCCGGCGCCGCGTACCGTTGTTCCTGACGACGGTCGTCTTGAACTTGGCCTCGTCGGACGGGTGGCCCGTCACGTACACGCACACGTACGGGTCGATGATGTCGTCCAGACTGGAGCCGGGCGCCTTGGGGATGTACGCGCCGCTGATGACGCGCATACGCAGCGTCTGGCGGAACCTGGCCGGCCACACCGGTCACGGTCACGTCCCCGGGTCGCATCAGCTGCCGAGCGTGGCTGAGGAGTGTGGAACCACACCACACAGCCGACTATCGCGGCACTAACCAGCAGGCCCGACATCGCGGTAATGTTCAACAGGCATCAACTATTGCATGTCAATGGTGAATAAAACGTCTACGGGTTTGGGCTACTTCTTAACAATGACGTATAAAGCGTTCTGCAGTAAGCATCGACATGGTATCATACTTCTCTGAGATGACAACTGATTGGATCCATTTTAGTACTGTGTGGATTCGACTAATTTTCGAAGGACTCACGCTTTCCTGGAAGGGCTCAAAAACGAGATGCATACCATTGGACAGGTGACCATCCGCTAATTACGAATATGCAAAATAAAATAAAAATGTTGATTTTTAGAAACGCATTCTTGTTCGATGTTACAACTGCTGAATTGCTCGTGTCGCCTGCTCAACTACTGCTATGCAGTTATCTGCCGGCGTTCATCACTTCCTCGAATCACAGGCAACCATACCCAGAACATCGCCCTGCAATACATCTCTCACAGCATGTGTAATAATGCACAGAATCCTGGCACTACATATATTGACATAACGTCGTACTGCCAATCCCATACGGGTATGAAATCGATGCGCTGGGCGAGAATTCGCCTCCAGGAGCCTGTTCTACAGAGACAATGTTTTTAATCAAATATCTGACGTATTCTAAACACACACTCAACATGTATAACATATGTCCCTCGGGTGCGTTATGGAGGCCCTCAGGAACCGTGAGCCGTCGGATAACAATGCAATGAGCAGATTTTTCGCATTATTTGCACCTGGTTTGTGTACCTAGCCATTGCCAGGAGCCACACAATATGGTTTCGCTGCTAGAGGATGCACACTGGCCGTGCGCTCGGTGACCGACACACATAGCCCAGGCAAAACTCGACAAATAAAGGCCCTATGCAATTACGTCTAGCCACCTATGATAGGCTAATACATTAGATATGAAGTCGACAACGACAAGCAACTGTGCGAGTTATCATTCAGTGGATAATGACTCGGCATTGTCCCTAGACTGGGCCCAGGGCGGCTTATCCTCAGCCGACGTTGCCCTCCCCCTAGGTGACTTCGTGCGCGTGCGAGGCAGTGAGTATGTAATGCCAACACACCGTGTCAAGGCTTTATGCACTATTGGTCCCAGTGTGGAATGCCGAGGCAGTGCAGCCAACTGGACATGGCTGCGCAGGATTTGCCGAGTTTACGCATGTCAAACAGGACAGCTGCATATCCGCCACTTAAGCAGTCGAACTGGTTAAGCAGTCGAAATGAAGCGCTGCGAAGTAGAACATAATTACTTTTTTTAAAGCGATCGATATATTTACATAAAACTACATATTCATAGTCCGCATTTGTTCCTCATTCCAATGGCAGTGTCTCGGCTTTTGAGCACCATAAGCCCTTCCAACGAAGCATGGACTGCAAGCTAGATCACTAATAGATTTAATCCGAATGTGTAATGTGACCATCACATTCTACATCAAACCAAGTCATTCATGCTGCAATTCCATAGCTGGAAACAGTGCCAAGAAGTACAAGTAGCTCAGTTACACGCAACATTAAGCGTTCAAAAATAAAAAGCAAACAAAAAACTTAAAACGTGAACGGAACGTATGAAAATACACAGAGGTGTAGCAGCGAAAATAGGTATTTAGGCAGAAGTCGAGCAAAAGATGGAGGACATTGTGTATTGCAACCGAGTGTTTCAGCTGCTGAGACACTCCTGCTTGCATGATACTCAGCAGGAAACACAAACTGCAATGCGTGTGGCACAAACAGAAACTGCATCGGAGTTTAACAAGCCCATGCCGCACGTAATACAACAGCGGTCGGCGCCAAGCTTTCTGGTACAACTTAATCAGTGTACCCATAAGATGCATCTTCTCCGGATAGGTGGTGACTGCACACACCAGGGCCGACAGGAGAGGGTAGACCAGGACCAAAACACACATCAGCAGATAACAGGAGAGGATAGATCAGGACTGACCCGGACGGCAGTTGCCAGGAGAGGGTGGACGGGACAGAAGATCCCCATGGACGGAGGGTGAGGAGCAGGCCGTCACAGCAGCAGCAGCAGCACAGCCGATTGGCGACGTACGGTGGACGTGGCGGCAGTGGCGGCGGCGACACCGGCTGCTCGTCTATCCGGTCCTCCAGCTTACTGTGGAGTGCCGCAGTGCATTGTGTACACGCCTGACCACCGGCTATGTGGGACACCACTCTATTGTACACACACCGGCTATGCCGGACACCACATTGTACTGTACACACCTGAGCACCGGCTATGTGGGACACCACTGTACTGTACACACCTGACCACCGGCTATGTGGGACACCACACTGTACTGTACACACCTGACCACCGGCTATGTGGGACACCACACTGTACTGTACACACCTGATCCACCGGCTATGTGGGACACCACACTGTACTGTACACACCTGACCACCGGCTATGTGGGACACCACACTGTACTGTACACACCTGACCACCGGCTATGTGGGACACCACACTGTACTGTACACACCTGACCACCGGCTATGTGGGACACCACACTGTACTGTACACACCTGACCACCGGCTATGTGGGACACCACACTGTACTGTACACACCTGACCACCGGCTATGTGGGACACCACACTGTACTGTACACACCTGACCACCGGCTATGTGGGACACCACACTGTACTGTACACACCTGACCACCGGCTATGTGGGACACCACATGTACTGTACACACCTGACCACCGGCTATGTGGGACACCACACTGTACTGTACACACCTGACCACCGGCTATGTGGGACACCACACTGTACTGTACACACCTGACCACCGGCTATGTGGGACACCACACTGTACTGTACACACCTGACCACCGGCTATGTGGGACACCACACTGTACTGTACACACCTGACCACCGGCTATGTGGGACACCACACTGTACTGTACACACCTGATCAATGGCTATGTGGGACACCACACTGTACTGTACACACCTGACCACCGGCTATGTGGGACACCACACTGTACTGTACACACCTGACCACCGGCTATGTGGGACACCACACTGTACTGTACACACCTGACCACCGGCTATGTGGGACACCACTCTGTACTGTACACACCTGACCACCGGCTATGTGGGACACCACACTGTACTGTACACACCTGACCACCGGCTATGTGGGACACCACACTGTACTGTACACACCTGACTCACATGGCTATGTGGGACACCACACTGTACTGTACACACCTGACCACCGGCTATGTGGGACACCACACTGTACTGTACACACCTGATCAATGGCTATGTGGGACACCACACTGTACTGTACACACTGACAGGCTATGTGGGACACCACACTGTACTGTACACACCTGACCACCGGCTATGTGGGACACCACACTGTACTGCACGCTTCTGTACACACCTGACCACCGGCTATGTGGGACACCACACTGTACTGTACACACCTGACCACCGGCTATGTGGGACACCACACTGTACTGTACACACCAACTGACCACCGGCTATGTGGGACACCACACTGTACTGTACACACCTGACCAACGGCTATGTGGGACACCACACTGTACTGTACACACCTGACCACCGGCTATGTGGGACACCACACTGTACTGTACACACCTGACCACCGGCTATGTGGGACACCACTGTACTGTACACACCTGATCAATGGCTATGCAGGACACCACACTGTACTGTACACATCTGATCACCGGCTATGTGGGACACCACACTGTATTGTACACACCTGACCACCGGCTATGTGGGACACCACACCGTGCTGTACACACCTGACCACCGGCTATGTGGGACACCACACTGTACTGTACACACCTGACCACCGGCTATGTGGGACACCACACTGTACTGTACAACCTGACCACCGGCTATGTGGGACACCACACTGTACTGTACACACCTGACCACCGGCTATGTGGGACACCACACTGTACTGTACACCCTGACCACTGGCTATGTACACCCTGTACAACCTGACCACCGGCTATGTGGGACACCACACTGTACTGTACACACCTGATACCACTGGCTATGTGGGACACCACACTGTACTGTACACACCTGACCACCGGCTATGTGGGACACCACATGTACTGTACACACCTGACCAACGGCTATGTGGGACACCACACTGTACTGTACACACCTGACCACCGGCTATGTGGGACACCACACTGTACTGTACACACCTGACCACCGGCTATGTGGGACACCACACTGTACTGTACACACCTGACCACCGGCTATGTGGGACACCACACTGTACTGTACACACCTGACCACCGGCTATGTGGGACACCACACTGTACTGTACACACCTGACCACCGGCTATGTGGGACACCACACTGTACTGTACACACCTGACCACCGGCTATGTGGGACACCACACTGTACTGTACACACCTGACCACCGGCTATGTGGGACACCACACTGTACTGTACACACCTGACCACCGGCTATGTGGGACACCACACTGTACTGTACACACCTGACCACCGGCTATGTGGGACACCACACTGTACTGTACACACCTGACCACCGGCTATGTGGGACACCACACTGTACTGAAAATACTGACCACCGGCTATGTGGGACACCACACTGTACTGTACACAACCTGACCACCGGCTATGTGGGACACCACATTGTACTGTACACACCTGAGCACCGGCTATGTGGGACACCACACTGTACTGTACACACCTGACCACCGGCTATGTGGGACATCACACTGTACTGTACACACCTGATCCACCGGCTATGTGGGACACCACACTGTACTGTACACACCTGACCACCGGCTATGTGGGACACCACACTACTGTACTGTACACACCTGACCACCGGCTATGTGGGACACCACACTGTACTGTACACACCTGATCAATGGCTATGTGGGACACCACACTGTACTGTACACACCTGATCAATGGCTATGTGGGACACCACACTGTACTGTACACACCTGACCACCGGCTATGTGGGACACCACACTGTACTGTACACACCTGACCACCGGCTATGTGGGACACCACACTGTATTGTACACACCTGACCACCGGCTATGTGGGACACCACACTGTACTGTACACACCTGACCACCGGCTATGTGGGACACCACATGTACTGTACACACCTGACCACCGTGGGACCCACTGTACTGTACACACCTGACCATATTGCACCACACGTCTCCCACCACCACTGGCTATGTGGGACACCACACTGTACTGTACACACCTGACCACCGGCTATGTGGGACACCACACTGTACTGTACACGGCCACACTGTACTGTACACACCTGACCACCGGCTATGTGGGACACCACTGTACTGTACACACCTGACCAACGGCTATGTGGGACACCACACTGTACTGTACACACCTGACCACCGGCTATGTGGGACACCACACTGTACTGTACACACCTGACCACCGGCTATGTGGGACACCACACTGTACTGTACACACCTGATCACCGGCTATGTGGGACACCACACTGTACTGTACACACCTGACCACCGGCTATGTGGGACACCACACCGTGCTGTACACACCTGATCAATGGCTATGTGGGACATCACACTGTGCTGTACACACCTGACCACCGGCTATGTGGGACACCACACTGTACTGTACACATCTGATCACCGGCTATGTGGGACACCATACTGTACTGTACACACCTGATCAATGGCTATGTGGGACACCACTGTACTGTACACACCTGACCACCGGCTATGTGGGACACCACACTGTGCTGTACACACCTGACCACCGGCTATATGGGACACCACACTGTATTGTACACACCTGACCACCGGCTATGTGGGACACCACTCTACTGTACACACACCGGCTATGCGGGACACCACACTGTACTGTACACACCTGGCCACCGGCTATGTGGGACACCACTCTACTGTACACACCTGACCCCGGGGTGCCCCACCCCACGGATCACCGACACTCACATGTCTCCGGGACTGGCAGTTGGGTCCAAGCCGTGGTCGGAACGCAGCATGGCAGGCTTCAGCACGTAGCCGCAGCCACCGTTGCGCCGAAACTGGCCCTGGTTGAAGCACGTCGGTTTGCCGGCCGTCTGGTAGTTGAGCGC
Source organism: Imbricaverruca yamaguchii (assembly GCA_034440575.1). Classification (NCBI taxonomy): domain Eukaryota; kingdom Metazoa; phylum Arthropoda; class Thecostraca; family Neoverrucidae; genus Imbricaverruca; species Imbricaverruca yamaguchii. The sequence continues at coordinate 211,622 of JAOTOL010001303.1, read as the reverse complement.
CACTGGAGGTCAGACGGCCGGGCCGGCAGCGACCCAAGTCAAGGTCATTCACGGGCTATTGGCCGGGTCACGATCATACACGAGGTCAGAACATTCAGCACGGGTCACGAACACTCAGAGCATCATCACCGCAGTCAGTAGCTTATGCATTTACTGAATGCCGACCTTCTGATGTTCTGAACCATAGTGACCCAGGAGAACGCGTTGACGACGAATACAGCCACGCGCAATCCACCAAGGAATGGCAGGTAAGTGGTGTTTCACACGAGTCAGGGATGCATATCGACGTTAGATACAAAATCCTGGTGCCGGTCCCAGTACCGCGACCGCACCAACAATACAACCCAGGTGCCGTGACAGTACCGCGACTGTACCAATAACACGATCCGGGTGACGTGACAGTAGTGCCACTGTACCAACAACCTTGGTGCTGTGACAGTACCAATAACACAACTACGGTGCCACGACTGAACCAATAACACAACCCAGGTGCCGCGTGTCTGATAGTCTGGCTGCTGAGGTACTGAGAGTGGATCCCTTACCTATCTGAGAGTTTGACTGCTGAGGTACTGAGAGTGGATCCCTTACCTATCTGAGAGTTTGACTGCTGTGGTACCGGCAGTGGGCCCTTCACCTGATAGTCTGGCTGCTGAGGTACTTGGAGTGGGTCGCTCGCCTACCTGCCAATACGGCTGCTGAGGTGCTCGGAGCCGGCTGCTCACCTATCTGGCAGCCAGTGTTCCAAAATGGCACCGGGTTGAGGTTGCTGGAGTCCTGGCGTTTTCCGCTCGGGTAGATTCTGCACAGCTGCCGCTTGTTGTAGGCTACCAGCGCAACTGCATCGCTCTCCACGAACCTACACACGACCGACGGGTACAGTTAAGAAACGAGCTTAACCAAAGCCACGAACCCAAAATATATCACATTCAGGTATTGCCATGATAATGTGGATTAGATGACAGTTGAGTCAGGCAGAGGCATTGCCGAAGTAAAACAAACTTCAAGCCATGTAGGCTTCCACATAAGGTCATTAGCATCACAAGATACACACAGGACACACGTCACAGAGTATGCGCATGCTTAGCAAAGCATTTCGAGGAAGAGCATGAAGGCAACTCGAACAAACCTGATCGGGCGGCACATCACGTCATCACACTACACGAGGCGCAGACGGTCGGCACCGGTGGGTGTGACCTGTACTTACCCGTAGGCCTTACCCTCTCCGAACGAGCTCATGGTCCACCATTTATTGGCAGCTGCGGACTCCTCGAACGAGTGAAAGTGCACGGCCTTGATGTAGTTAACGAGGCAGGAGAACGCTGGCGAGATCATCTTTTTCTTTCTCTTGCTCTGCGGATGGAGGAGTTTCAGGTGTTGTGGGATTTAACAAGGTAGGAGAACCAGTGCGCGGCGTCACAAACTGAGTTATATAAGGACGTAACCCACTTATTTTACTATAATTATTTTGCACGAGTGCGCACGCGTGCGAATAATGTTAATTTTAGGCGGATACGATATTACAATCATGGCCAAATGCGAATTGTGCGTTTGATGAAAAGGACTTTAATTGAATGTGAGTACGCCGTCGTGGTACGGCATATCCCACCGAGTCCGCACGTTCTGCCTCAAGTCCTACAACCCATGCTGATCGTACCGTAACCAAACATCCATACCCGTCCCGGTACCAGCTCCCCCAGGCTGTACAGCTTCTCCACACTGTCAGTACCTGTCGACTGTGCTCACGCATCTCCCCGTAAACTCATCAGCCGGCCCCGCCGCAGGACGGGGAGGTGGTACGCCATAATAAGGTTCTTCGCGATATACGAAAAATGGCAGCGCGTAGCGATGCAAAATTTTTGCAGCATCCTTTCCTTACATTTTTGTTTGCGTCTGATGTGAAAATTTCAACTCCAGGTCATGGAAAGTCATTAACCTAGCTCAGGTCAGAGAACCACCTCCAAACATGTTCCAGGATCCATAACACACACTTTTGGCCCATTTTTCATATTTGCGTGATATGGATGTTTTTTACTACCAGTATTAACCTGGTATACATGCAGAAGCATCAGGAGAAGCTCCTTATCGAGTTTGATTGACCTCTGTGAAGTGGCATGAGGTCAGATCACAATAAAGTGCACAATGTGGGCCCAGCCTACTTAGACACTGGTTTTATGGTATATTTCGAGCTTTTTACGGCCTAAATGGTGTCAAAGTTGCATTGCAAGACCTAACTTACCCTAGTTTACAGATATACAATGTTTTGAAAACAGTTTTTTTTGTCTTGGAACGCCAGTTTAATTTTCAAAATTATCCCAAAATAAAACCTAACATGATTTTCGGACCCTATTCATCACGGACAACCCGATGGTACACTCATCGTTTTTTTTGCGGAACGCTTAGTTTGGACGTCAGAAGGCGGAGGCGTTCTTTAATGACTCCCGAGACGAGGTGTGAGGATCTCACCGGAAAGACCTAGCTGATCAGGGTGAAGATCTGACTGGGTTACGACCTGGTGTTGTCGGTACGGCTTCCCGACTTCAGCCTGAACATTCTCAGTACCTGTCGGCTGTGCTCCCCGACCTCTCCCACACCCTCACCAGGACGTGGTACTGTCCGTACGCCTTCCCGACCTCATCCTGAACATTCTCAGTACCTGTAGGCTGTGCTCCCCGACCTCTCCCACACCCTCACCAGGACGTGGTACTGTCCGTACGCCTTCCCGACCTCAGCCTGAACATTCTCAGTACCTGTAGGCTGTGCTCCCCGACCTCTCCCACACCCTCACCAGGACGTGGTGCTGTCGGTACGGCCTCCCGACCTCAGCCTGAACATTCTCAGTACCTGTCGGCTGTGCTCCCCGACCTCTCCCACACCCTCACCAGGACGTGGTGCTGTCTGTGCGGCCTCCCGACCTCAGCCTGAACATTCTCAGTACCTGTCGGCTGTGCTCCCCGACCTCTCCCACACCCTCACCAGGACGTGGTGCTGTCTGTGCGGCCTCCCGACCTCAGCCTGAACATTCTCAGTACCTGTCGGCTGTGCTCCCCGACCTCTCCCACACCCTCACCAGGACGTGGTGCTGTCTGTGCGGCCTCCCGACCTCAGCCTGAACATTCTCAGTACCTGTAGGCTGTGCTCCCCGACCTCTCCCACACCCTCACCAGGACCTGGTACTGTCCGTACGCCTTCCCGACCTCATCCTGAACATTCTCAGTACCTGTCGGCTGTGCTCCCCGACCTCTCCCACACCCTCACCAGGACGTGGTGCTGTCCGTGCGCCTTCCCGACCTCAGCCTGAACATTCTCAGTACCTGTCGGCTGTGCTCCCCGACCTCTCCCACACCCTCACCAGGACGTGGTGCTGTCTGTGCGGCCTCCCGACCTCAGCCTGAACATTCTCAGTACCTGTCGGCTGTGCTCCCCGTCCTCTCCCACACCCTCACCAGGACGTGGTACTGTTGGCACGACATGGCGGTCTTCTCGGCATCCTCGGTGGGCTCGCTGTTGTCGGACTCGGTATCGTCGACCGTGCATGATTCCTCGTGCTCGGACGTGCGCTTCTTCTTGTCATCTATCAAGTCGTCCACCTAGCGAATTGGCAATGGAGAGGGAGTTTCACCGCTTTGTTCATCAATGCTGCACACGACAGACATCATAAACTAGATGAACTTATCAGACATCATGAACTAATCCACTTATCAGGCCCATAAATCTCTCGCATAGAGTTTTGTTCAAGATGGTTGAACATCGATTCGTGCTAGGGGTCCGATAGAAACACAGATCGTCGATCTCTCTGTTGGAGATGCAAAGGAAGATCGTACACACGAGTTTTGCAAATAACACTTTGTTGGTTATTTGAGCTTACGGAAATAACACTTCCGAGACTTGAAAGAATAAAGAAGCGGAACAAACTCTCATACTTTTGTTTTTCTCATTGCTCTCAAAGCTTCCCATTTTCTTGAAACATCACACTCAGCTGAAACATGGTGTTATTTCCCACTGTCACAAGCAGTTTTCCGTTCAACATGTCCGTATAAAACAACTGCGATAGCAAGGAGACTGAAAAGAGCATTGTACCAAGGAACCGTCATCGCCCATTAATGAACCGGTAGCTACCTTCTGCTTGAGAGCCTCCAATCCAACTTTCTCCTTCTCTGCCGGCAATTTCTTGGCCTTGACCAGGATCTTGTGACGAAATTCGTCGGGCGACGGCAGGGCAGTGCGCGTGGTGTCCACGGGCGTGACGTACAGCAGCTCTGGGAACAGCCGAAATGAACACGAAGCGAAAATCTACTGATTGAACATAATTTTTTTCCTTCAAATATTTACAAGCGGATTTGCTATCTGCATGCGTCGGAAACGTGATACAGACAACCGTGACATGCTTACAAATTTGCACAACTTCCTCTGAAAGTAGACCATATATAAATGCTAATTATCTAAATGGCTAACGCTAGCTCTGACTATCTCGCGAAATAAACGCCACCTACCAACGTCCAGGGCGGACCCGGAAGGCACGAAGCAGTGCTGAGCACGTCACCTACCGCCGAGGATGCTCTTCAGGTGCTGAGCCATCTTCTCCTGCTGACGCACCGAGCAGTGGTTCTCAATGCTGAGGATGAGCGGGTACTCAGAGTACTGGAACGCGTACGGCTTGATGGCGTCACTGATGACGTCACGGAAGCGGATCTTGGAGGTGAGCGTGTACCCGTGGTAGATGATAGGCTCGCCGTCCTCACCATCCCAGCAGTCCACTGTCGAGGCGAGGATCAGGTCAAGTTGGTGGGCGATCATGAATGCACTGATAGGCCGGCACCCCCAGCCCCATCTGCCGCCGTGCTTGCGGCTTTATAGGAACTTAGATACATTATCCTCAGCTTCCAGAGCGAGTTTCGATACTTTGCTGAGATATTCACAAACTGATGCTGAGTGGAAACTTAAAAGTACTAAACTTTGGCAACTCAATTACAAAATATCTTATCATAGACCATCATTTCTCTTAACAGTCTCGAATTGACGGGTGTTATTCTAACAGGCTACACGCACTATGTGCGAACACAGACATACCGGCAGGCGTTCAACATGAACGTATTACATTTAAGTACGATCAGTCTCATTAATTCCTGCATTACACTCACGATTTTACCCGTATCCCGCCTCGTGATCGATACCGCTTGGTACTGCATGCAAATGTATTAGCATTTTACTTGAACCTTGCCTTTCATTGTGCTGTTACATGTTGGTAATTAAAACTCAATACAAAAACACCTGGCATGCATGGATTTCCAACCTCATCAAAATATTCAGCATTTCCGCCATAAGCTGGCCACGCTTAAACCGAACAACTGGAGACAGCCGAGTTAACAAACAAAAAACCTGCCTCGATCGGTGAGTACACCGATGTCTACCGAGCTAGACGTTGGACAACTCACGCTCCACACATCTGCAGCCCTTCTGCAGAGCGATGATGTACGCCTCCACGCTGGACACGCCGGTCAGCTGGTTACCCATCAGGTACCTGGCCGTAGGGTACGAGGACAGTCAGCTGGTTACCCATCAGGTACCTGACCGAGGGGCCGAGGACGGTCAGGTCATCTCACATACACAGGCGGTGGACTCGTCCATCAGCTCACTACCAATCAGGTACCTGGCCGAGGGTCGAGGCGACAATGTTTGCAACGCAGCCGCATATTATCCAAATCACATACTAACGTTGAACCTCACGACTTCGTTTGGCACGGTACGACCTGACCTAACATTGACCATGTCTCAATCTACCTTTAGTGCAGCACCACCTGAGCCATCCCAATGGTGCCCAACACCAGACCGTCACTACCTGATCCTGGACCACTGCGTCACCTGAGTAGTTCAGATTACCTGACCTTAGTTATGTGAGCTTCAGGGCGCTTTAACCAAAGATTACCTGACCTTAGTCCCGTGGTGCCTGACCCAAGACCACTGCATTACATGATCTTGACCAAATGTCACCTGACCTTGGTCCCGTGCTACCTGACCCCTGACCAATGTCACCTGACCTTGACTCTGTGGTACCTGACCCCAGACCGCTGTGTCACCTGACAATGGTCCCGTGCTACCTGATCCCAGCCTGATGAGTCACCTGATCTTACCCATGTACTTTCTGACCTCGGACTCCGAGGTCAGTGTTGCATGACGTCAACCCAGTGCCACATGACCGGCACCATCTATAACTGACCTCAACATATCGTGGTCCGACACCTGCGCAGCGTGCCGCGCCACTCACGTGTTGTGTGATGACGCGATATAGTAGTGCGAGAGCGGCTGCTTCATGTCCTGGTACACGAGGCTGTGCTCCGGATTGAATATGCGCACCAGTTTCGAGCACATCAGCATGTGAAAACCTGCAGCACGTAAATCGAAAATTCAACGGTTGAGGAGATTCATATGGACACGAGATCACAACGAGTACGCTGCTGAGGGCAGCCTTGTGTGCTGCCATACCATAGGTACTGTTTCAGCAGCAACTAAAACACGGCAGTGGACCGGCATCCATAGCTGTCAGAATGGTCGAAAGTTAGCCAAAACAGACCGTGTCACCAGATGTCACCATGACACCATTGAACAATGACAGTGTCACCAGAGCAGTAAACCGTCAGTCCGGACAATGGCAGTCAGTCACCAGAACAGTGAACAGCTAGTTTGGACAATGACAGTGTCACCAGAGCAGTAAACCGTCAGTCCAGACAATGGCAATCGTTCACCAGAATAGTGAACTGTCAGTCCGAACAATACCGGTCAGTTACCAGAACAGAACACCCGTCCCTGCAGTGCGCCTCAGCCAGCACTGTTTCGGCCCGACCTAAGGAGATTCGGTGCACCGGACTGGGCACCCCATCTGCTCACCGTCGCGAGACATCAGACCCTGGTGCTTCGACTCGGAAGGCTCGTACGTCTCGATCACCTCGCGGCAGAAGTTACTGGTCACGTCCTTCATCTTCTGCTCGCCCCTCAGGAAGTCCGCCAGCTCTTCAGTGGTCATGAGCTTCTCGTTGTTGGTGTACCTGCGAAGACGCAGACGCTCGTAGGCAGAACCTAAGCCAACTGCGTCGTGGCCCACCCGACGGCCAATGAAACACACGATGGTTTAGTGGCTGAGAAATCACCAAGTCCCAACAATCAGCCTCCCCCAGCTCCGTGTGGTGATAGTGACGTGAGGTATATGAACTGGTAATGCCACTATATGGCGGGTAGGTTATGGGCTTTGAGACACCTGTTGCATAACTCGTGTCTGCTAGACTAACGTCACCTGCGTGTGATTCATGGATAACGCTTCTGAAAGCGGGATCTGCAATTAATAGCTGCTCACCGCAGATGTCGGCGAGCCCCGAAGGGGGTCCTTGTTGTTTTTTCGGATGCAATCCACGCCGATGGTCGCGGCGAAGAGTGCGACAGGGAGACCGAACCCCAACCCGATCGGAACGAGCAACTACCCCCCGCCCCCGAAGGGGGTCCGCAAATGTTTGTTGTACATGGAATTGCCCATGCATTCATAAAGTGTGAGATACAGAGACGAGTGAGGCGGCAGCGCTGTGCGAGCTGCCAGCTATCTGCGTGGTAGAGGGCGTGGCACCAATCAACACTTGTTTTTGACGTTGCCACTGGCGCTATTTCCGTGCAGACAAGATAATATGGAAAACATTGTTCCCGCTCATCTCTTTTCATTCGCAACAACGCCGTTATGACGTGTTCCTGAGATACGCACGCACAGTTTTGTCGCTGAACAGTGCTACGCTCTTGGCACGGAAGACCCACCAAGCGTACTGCTATACAAACACTGCACGCCTCCTACTGTAACAGGCACTCCGACGTCTGAAACGTCTCTCAGGCTCTGACACACTTCGAGGAACGGAGCCACGTGCATATGCGCATTGATGTACTGGCGATTGTTGTTGGAGTGACGGATTGGCTGATCATCAAGCTGGTCAGTTTGGCAGCTGGCTGTACAGCAACAGCAGCCGCTCCTGTTGGATCCCCAGAGGCACCGAGCCTCGGAGGAGCCAAGCAGACAGGCCCACCTGTTGAAGATGACCTCCAGGTCGGGCCGATGCAGCAGACTGTGGTAGAACACCACGAACTCTGACTCGTCCAGAGCCGGCTCGTCGCCCCTGGTGTGCTTGTCCGTGTCGGCGGCCTGTCAAATGGCGAGTGTCTGTGTCACCGAGCAACGACACAGTGGTGGGCGAGGGTCTGTGTCACCAGGCAACGACACAGTGGTGGGCGAGTGTCTGTGTCACCAGGCAACGACACAGTGGTGGGCGAGTGTCTGCGTCACCGAGCAACGACACAGTGGTGGGCGAGTGTCTGTGTCACCAGGCAACGACACAGTGGTGGGCGAGTGTCTGTGTCACCAGGCAACGGCACAGTGGTGGGCGAGTGTCTGTGTCACCAGGCAACGACACAGTGGTGGGCGAGTGTCTGTGTCACCAGGCAACGGCATAGTGGTGGGCGAGTGTCTGTGTCACCAGGCAACGACACAGTGGTGGGCGAGTGTCTGTGTCACCAGGCAACGGCATAGTGGTGGGCGAGTGTAAAAAATTGATGATGTGACCAGGCAACGGCACAGTGGATGGGAGTGTCTGTGTCACCCATGTCTACAGTGGTTTTTACGAGTTTGACACATGATGTATGGGCAGCCATCATGCAACGACTGCAAAATACTGTAAAATGCATCTGACTGAAGTGAGTCATTCCACTTTTTAACCTTAAGTGGCGATCCTATATTTTCTTCAACTTTCACTATTGGCAAGCAACTTGTGGGCGAGTGTCTTCATCCACACAGTTAATGGTGGTGGGCGAGTGTCTGTTTCAGGCAACGGCACAGTGGTGGGCGAGTGTCTGTGTCACCAGGCAACGGCACAGTGGTGGGCGAGTATCTGTGTCACGGGCAACGACACAGTGGTGGGCGAGTGTCTGCGTCACCAGGCAACACACAGTGGTGGGCGAGTGTCTGTGTCATGGGCACATGGTGGCGAGTGTCTGCGTCACCAGGCAACAACACAGTGGTGGGCGAGTGTCTGTGCAGAAAAACACAGTGGCATGGGCGAGTGTCTGTGTCACCAGGCAACGACAAGTGGTGGGCGAGTGTCTGTGTCACCAGGCAACGACACAGTGGTGGGCGAGTGTCTGTGTCACCAGGCAACGGCACAGTGGTGGGCGAGTGTCTGCGTCACCAGGCAACGACACAGTGGTGGGCGAGTGTCTGTGTCACCGACACAGTGGTGGCAACGACAAGTGGTGGGCGAGTGTCTGTGTCACCAGCAACGACACAGTGGTGGGCGAGTGTCTGTGTCACCACAGTGGTGGGCGAGTTTCTGTGTCACAGCAACGACACAGTGGTGGGCAGTGTCTGTGTCACCAGGCAACGACACAGTGGTGGGCGAGTGTCTGTGTCACCAGGCAACGACACAGTGGTGGGCGAGTGTCTGTGTCACCAGGCAACGACACAGTGGTGGGCGAGTGTCTGTGTCACCAGGCAACGGCACAGTGGTGGGCGAGTGTCTGTGTCACCAGGCAACGACACAGTGGTGGGCGAGTGTCTGTGTCACCAGTCGACGACACAGTGGTGGGCGAGAGTCCGCGTCACCAGGCAACGACACAGTGGTGGGCGAGTGTCTGTGTCACCGAGCAACGACACAGTGGTGGGCGAGTGTCTGTGTCACCAGGCAACGGCACAGTGGTGGGCGAGTGTCTGTGTCACCAGGCAACGACACAGTGGTGGGCGAGTGTCTGCGTCACCAGGCAACGACACAGTGGTGGGCGAGTGTCTGTGTCACCAGGCAACGACACAGTGGTGGGCGAGTGTCTGCGTCACCAGGCAACGGCATAGTGGTGGGCGAGTGTCTGTGTCACCAGCAACGAACAGTGGTGGGCGAGTGTCTGTGTCACCAGGCAACGACACAGTGGTGGGCGAGTGTCTGTGTCACCAGGCAACGGCACAGTGGTGGGCGAGTGTCTGTGTCACCAGGCAACGGCACAGTGGTGGGCGAGTGTCTGTGTCACCAGGCAACGACACAGTGGTGGGCGAGTATCTGTGTCACCGAGCAACGACACGGTTGTGGGCGAGTATCTGTGTCACCGAGCAACGGCACGGTGGTGGGCGAGTGTCTGTGTCACCAGGCAACGACACAGTGGTGGGCGAGTGTCTGTGTCACTAGGCAATGACACAGTGGTAGGCGAGTCGCAGCGCTACTGATGAACGACACAATGGGTGGCGAGTCGCATACCTTATGACAAACAGCATAGTGGCGAGGCAGTCGCAGGCAACGTTAGTGGCAAATCACCCTGGTGGGCATCTCGCAATCAAGAACGCCGTTTTTTAAACCGAAAATGCAATGCAAAATTCTGTCGCATGATGGACACACTGCACTGATGACATACATGAGTGAGGCGCGTAGTATTTCACGTTTTGCAGCTGCAAAATGAACTTGTGAAGCTCCAACATCAACATTATCTGCATTAGTGTCCCTTACACCGTAACACCAAAGTTCTCTTAGGATTATATCGCTCTCAGCAACCAGCTGTCTTTGGCAACACCAGTTCTGCAATTTGCAGCAGCAGCTTCTGCGGCGACTCTCCATCGTTTACCGAAGAGGATGTATACATATTGTCAATAGGTGTCGCAAGGCAATGTTAATTCCATCTGCCCCAGTGAAGCACTTCATCACGGTGCAATACGGACAACCTATCAATCTAATCACCGATGACATAGATCGTATCGGCAACAGCCGCTAGATTCATTTGCTTTCGTGAGGATGTATTTTGATTAAGCATTGATTGATTGATTATTTGGGTTTAAGGGCGCGCCGACTACTAGGTCATTTAGCGCCCATTTTGACTAAGCATGCTGAAAAATATACAAGTATTGCGAAACTTTCCTCCACTTCATAGCCTCTTTCTTTATGTCTTTACCTGTTAACTCTAGACCTACCTCCACCCACTTCCACTGGAATTAAGTTTAACGGTGTACGAACGCTCCGTCTAGCCGGACATTTTCAGAGCCAAGACACGGCCTGCGGGCGCGTCCCTGGTCACCTCGAACAGCTTTCTGGCGGTGTACTTGTCCAGCTGTATGTTGAGCTGCTTGAGCAGGTGAAGACATTCATCGAACGTAAGCACGCCGTTGTGATCGTGATCGGCCGACTGGAATTGCCGCTTCAGCCACCTGAGGAGGACAAGAGCAGGTCAGATGCCTGAGGCAGACAGGGAAAAGTCAGATGCCTGAGGCAAACAGGGGTCAGTCGCACGTCTGAAGCAAACAAGGATCAGCAGGATGTTTGAGCTGGACAGAAATCAGTCTGACGCTTGAGGTGGACAGGAAGCAGTCGAACAGCTGAGGTGGACAGAGGTGAGATATCCATCCGAGGTGGACAGGGGTCAGATAGCCAGCTGAATTGGACAGGTATCAGTCGGACACCTGAAGTAGACAGGGGTCAGCCGAACATCTGAAGTGTGACAGCCAACGATCAGGCACCTGAAGACAATTAGCCACCTGGGTAACAAAGGAAATGTTGATAACTACACTGCAAAACAGCTGTTAGGATAAGTGTCAGATATCACAGGAAGCCCGTTGCAAAACATGATAATGCACACTTAGTTCAAGGTGGCATTATAAATGTTTCACCACAGCTTGGCAAAAAATGCGTCTTTGGATGGCCCAATAAGTGAACATACGTCTACTACACTAGGACTGGTGAACCAGCTACCATTGGGATTTGGTCCAGGTTGGCCGCAGGGACAACGGGATATCTTGCTATGTTTATATGCAACATATCATGGCATTAGGACCCCTGGCTAGAGCAGAACGAACTGGGCCCAATGCACGACTAGCGGCGGGAGCTGCTCATTTTGGTGGGAGCAGAAAGCACGGGGCCTACTGCACAACCGATGGGAAAGCTGCTCATTTAATGTTCGTTTGTGTTGGAACACCACTTATGAAATCGTTCTATTGAACCTGCCTGTACATGTGCGTGCACTAACGACTTCTTTCCCATTCACTTGTGAGAATGAATGGGAATCCAATTCATTCACATTCATTTCACTATTAATGCAAAACGTAATTGATAGCGGCTTTGTTCGGCAACTTGTTTTATAGGCAAATACATTATTTAGCAACAGTAAGGGAGTAGGCTGCATCACATGCAAACATTTGAACGTCTCTATTTATGGCATCTAGGGGGATACACAGAGTTCAATCAGATATTTTGACACGACAAGGTGGTTAAGCCAAATGTTACGGCAGGGCAACTTCTCACCGCAGTCATGTACTACCAGCGAGATTCGCCTGGAAGGAATTATAACACGTTCAGTATGACCCTCGCGGGATGACTAGACTGCCCCACATTCAGTCTCAGATTTAATCAGACTCTAAACCAGAGTTTCAGCATTGGTCCCAATATAAGCATCAGCATCGATTTCAGCCACAGTTGCATGCATCAACAAATGTTATTGGCACCGATCAGATGCATATTACGGCTCGGACAAGGCTATAGGTAGACGTCAAGGCTTGAGGAAAAATCATAGGTCATCAGTTAAAGGTTATAATTATAGGTAACGGCCATATTATACTTCGGCTGCCATTGCAGACCTGAATATCAGTCTCAGTAGCATGAATCGGCTACCGTAGCAAACTCAGCCCTGACTGACAGGATGCCGACCCCACAGTAAAACAGTCGCAAATCCATCCTACACTTCACCAGTCTTCATCTTTGCGAACACGGCAGGCAACTCATTGGACACGGTGATTATTTTACACAAGGTTGGACTGCGCTGCTCCTCTGCTAAACCGAAGAACATCTATGCAGCTCCTCATCAAAGGTCTCGTCCCCACTCTGTCCATCTCTCTTCATCTGCGTCTGCGTCACTCTGTCTGTCTGTCTGTAAGCCTGTATCTGTCCCCGCCTCACAGGTGTTGTCTGGTTCCCTGGATCTGAACACATCTCCTCTCACAGCTAGACCTATGCCCAACATACCGCGGTTTTGGCTCTCTGGATCCGAAGTCTCCCCTTGTGGTCAGACCTATGTCCGACATACGGTGGTGTGGCTCCCTGGATCTGAGCACGTCCCTTCTCGTAGTCAGACCTATGGCGGATATGCGGAGGTCTGGCTCCCTAGATCTGCACAGTCTCCTCTCGTAGTCAGGACGTATGCCCCACATAGTCAGACCTATGTCCAATAACGGCAGTCTGGCTCCCTAGCTCTGCACAGTCTCCTCTCGTAGTCAGACACACGCCCGACACGCGGCAGCCGGACTCACCGGTCGTAGTTCTTCTCCTGCTCGAGACTGCGCACCACGGCCACCAGGTGCTGCAGTCCGCGCACCCACATGTCGCAGGTGTGCTCATCGGGCGCCACCAGGTCCACGGAGCTCTTGTTCACGCCTGGAACGGAGTCGGCCGCGCGTCACAACCAGCCCATCGCCACTGGCCAGTACGCCGCGCGCTGGTGGTCATTGGCTTTACGACACGTCGACCGTTGAGTCATGTCGCCAACCTCTCACGTCGACTGGCCGTGGGCGAAGAGCAGCGACAGGTGAGACTCGAACCCACAATCTTTCGGTTGTGAGACGAGCGACTTACCGCTAGACTACTCGTCTCCTTGGCCAGTACACCGCCACAGTGGCCCATACCACCGTCACCGTGAACCACATCGTCACAGTGGTCAATACTACTGCTACCGTGGACCACAATACTGCCATAGTAGACCACAACGCAGTGGGTCACAACACCGCCAATGTGGACCACAACACCACCACAGTGGGTCCCAACACGCCACGTGTCCCAACACCCCACGTGGCACAACACCGCCACAGTGGATCACAGCACCTCCACAGTGGGTCAAACACCGCCACAAACACTCAGATCGCACGCCCACATACTACCTACACCATACCAATTAGTACCACACAACCGAACCAACGACACCACACACACACCTACACCATACGAACTATCACCACGCAACCGAACCAATTACACTAAATGTCACCAATCCCTTATCATCATCTAGCATAACACAACCGTACAAACCACACAACACACCACAGACAACATACAAACTAACACCACACAACTGAACCAACTGCACCGCATACCACCAACACCACACCAACTAACACCACACAACCGTGCCAACTACACCACATACCAACACCATGCCAGCTAACACCATACAACCGTGCCAACTACACTACACACCAACATCATAGCAACTAACATTACGCAATCGTAGCAACTACACTACACGCCACTAACAACACAATAACAAACTCTACACAATCGTACCAACTACACCACACGCCACCATTACCGCACCAACTGACGCCATACAACCCAACCGACGAGACCGGCAACATCGCACTCCAGTTCGCACGACTGCGCTCTCCCCGCCACACCGCAGAATGTTTCACGCATCGCCAAATGCCGCCCCGCTCATGCAGCCGACACGCTGAAGTACATAAAGCACGGTAACGACCGTACTGCTGCTAGCAATTAGCAGACACCATCCTACGACCTGCATTTCCAACACCAATGTCACCTATCATCTGCATACAGCCTGCATTACCCGCCACACGATCACATAACATATATTGTCCAACGCCTTGGTCATGGTTCCACAACAGAGGACGGCAGCGTAGCATAGCATGGGCTACCCACGGCAGCGGACAGTACGCGGGACGGCGGCGCAGAATGGGCCACGGCAGAGGACAATACGCGGGACGGCGGCGCAGAATGGGCCACGGCAGAGGACGGTACGCGGGACGGCGGCGCAGAATGGGCCACGGCAGAGGACGGTACGCGGGACGGCGGCGCAGAATGGGCCACGGCAGAGGACGGTACGCGGGACGGCGGCGCAGAATGGGCCACGACAGAGGACGGCAGGGACGGCGGCGCAGAATGGACCACGACAGAGGACGGACGCGGACGGCGGCGCAGAATGGGCCACGGCAGAGGACAGTACGCGGGACGGCGGCGCAGAATGGGCCACGACAGAGGACGGTACCCGGGACGGCGGCGCAGAATGGACCACGGCAGAGGACGGTACGCGGGACGGCGGCGCAGAATGGGCCACCGCAGAGGTCGGTACGCGGGACGGCGGCGCAGAATGGGCCACGGCAGAGGACGGTGCGCGGGACGGCGGCGCAGAATGGGCCACGGCAGAGGACGGTACATGCGACAGCGGGCAGCATGGGTGGCAGAGGCGCATTAAGGCTCAATTCCCCTGGCGGGAACAGCGAAGAGCGGCCAACAGGACGTCAGAACGCGAACCCAGCAACAACACACCTCTTCAATGCAACCAGCAGTAATGCACCCATTGGCCAGTGAGTGATACGGGAGAGCCGTCCGCAACAGCGGAGTGCCCATCATGGCTGCAAATGGCTACACACAGAAAGTCACGGAGCCACCAAAGAGGCATCACAAAAGCAAAACAAAACAGCTGACAAGTTGTACGTGCTCTCAACATGGGATACATTGGGATAAATACGTACTCTCTCTCTCTCTCCCTCAACATGGGACAGTAAGATTATATTATGTTCGAAACATATTTTTCATGATGTCGTCTTTCGTTTGTTGATATAGCATCTCCAGAGGTAGAAGTGTGATTTGTGCGGACTCTTATGTTCACCAGATCGTACATGACTTAAGGAAAGATAACTATGGAGAAATCTGTACATAGGACATATCAGCCCTACTGAAACAGCCTAATACATATGCAAGCATGGCTCAGAACATTGACAAAAACCCAATCAAGACCTCCACCAAGCTTCCGGACACTTTTCCCTTCCTGAACGACTTTGGTAGTACTTAAGTGTTATTACATTTGACCAAATATACCATAGCAGCCGGACCATGTCATGCTTATGCAATACGCACAAACATACCAAATATACCATAGCAGTCGGAACATGTCATGGTAATGAAATATGCACAAATATTCCAAATATTTATCCACACGAAATAATAATATAACACAGACAGCAAACATGCAAATAAGCATAGAGGTAACAATGCGGAAAAGAGAAAAAGGCAACGTTTTTTTGCACGCCGCAGGTGCAATATAGTATGCAAGCTGCACAAACTTAGTACTTAGTACACACTACACAGCAACCCACCCCCACATATATACATATGTATATATATATATATATATATATATATATATATATATATATATATATATATATATATATATATATATATATATATATATATACTACCACACCGCTTACCTGCCATGCGCCCTTCCTTGGCCCTCAGTCTTCCCCACCGTTGAGGCGCTGGGATCAACACCAGTAAACATATATAATCAGCACAACTGTCCGATACCTGCTGGCCACCTGCCGTGTGATCGTGTAATCCGACCCGAGCTGCGTGAACATAACTCTGACATGCATTCTGCACGTCCAGATGTCCTACGCTCGCTGTGTCACGCGAGCGAAGATCATGCAATTATGGTAATGCTCGACGAGTAAATGGACAGCCATTTGAATGCGTGTCTCCCTTGGTTGGGACCAAGCACACTAGTGTCCCTAGTGTGGTGTGGACAAATGGTGAGGACGTGAAGTGAACACCTAGCACACAACACATATTGCGTGTTATCACACTCGACCCACAGCCCGACACGATATCCGTATCAAGGTGCGAACGATACGAGTGTTGGAGGACAGGATTCGCACCGTATTGGACGAGGGGTCCACGTACATAGCTCTGCCAGCCACCAGGAGCAGAGCAGAGCAAAACGGTGCCGTCTAAACAGACACCAGAGGCACACCGAACACGGCACGTGACACATACGAGCTGGGCAAGGCTCCACGGCGCGCAGACATGAATTGTACGTCCCCGCGACAGCATCACAGATATGAGGAGAAACGAAGCCCTGTTCGGCGAATCACCGCGGGGATGGGGAAACAGAGGCTGCCGGACTCGCGGCACAGTATTTGCTGGCCTCTGGGTAGAGGCCCGCTTGGCAAATGCGAGGGTCAAAGAACAAGACAAAATCATGGCTATAATCGCGGCATGGTGAGCCTGGGCTGAGTGTCAATCTACAGTGCACCATAGCCCCACTATCGATATCAAAACAACTTGTCAGAAACTCTTGATAAGTGCAGCTGTGCAAACGAGGCATTCGCGTATAGCAAAAGCAGGGGTAACGTTTGCATCATATATACGGCAAAACGATACCAAAGGTACTTAGCGTAGAACAGCGCAAAACTACCCAGTCATACTACCCATACGACCCTTGACCTTGATGTCCCCTTGACGAACGTGTTGAACGGTTATAGACATATACTTGGACCAAAGACATATACTTGAACCTTGAAGTTAGCCCGCGTTCCTCCACTGCCTTTAATAATTTTAACTACGCTGATGGAAAACGCCTAAGGCATTGACTGCTCCTTAGTCGCCGATAGCCGAGAGGACCAAAAACTGAACAAGTGCAGCGTTGCTGCGATGTCACACGGTCAGCAACTGTGTCGGGGTACGTGGACGCCAGTACAGCGGAGTGGCAGACACCACGCCGGCACGTGCTGCGACAGCAGTCTGCATTAGTCGAACACCAGGCCCCAGCTCTCCACACAACGGGGCGGGATAACGAACGTAGGCACCACAACACTGCAGCCAGCGCTGCCTCCGACCATGGTCCCGTACCAGATCCAGTTCAGGTGTCGGACATAGGCCAGGGCGTGTCACGCAAGCAGCGAGGGACGAGACGCAGGCCATCACACACGTGGAGACGGATAAGACACTGGCGATTACATACGTGACCATAGATAGGACACTGGCGACTACAAACGTGACCATAGATAGGACACTGGCGACTACACACGTGACCATAAACAGAACACTGGCGACTACACACGTGACCATAGATAGGACACTGGCGATTACACACGTGACCATAGACAGGACACTGGTCACTACACACGTGACCATAGATAGGACACTGGTCACTACACACGTGACCATAGATAGGACACTGGCGACAACGTGCACTACACGTGACAAAGGAACTGGCGACTACACACGTGACCATAGACAGGACACTGGCGACTACACACGTGACCATAGATAGGACACTGGCGACTACACACGTAACCATAGAGACAGGACACTGGCGACTACACACGTGACCATAGACAGGACACTGGTCACTACACACGTGACCATAGATAGGACACTGGCGACTATAAACGTGATCATGGACAGGACACTGGCGACTACACACGTAACCATAGAGACAGGACACTGGCGACTACACACGTGACCATAGATAGGACACTGGCGACTACACACGTAACCATAGAGACAGGACACTGGCGACTACACATGTGACCATAGACAGGACACTGGTCACTACACACGTGACCATAGATAGGACACTGGCGACTACACACGTGACCATAGATAGGACACTGGCGACTATACACGTGACCATAGACAGGACACTGGCGACTACACACGTGACCATAGACAGGACACTGGCGACTATAAACGTGATCATGGACAGGACACTGGCGAGGTCACGTGTGTATTATCTCTACGAGGACATGGTTTATAAATGTCACACACAAGACGATCGCCACCGATCGGTATCTGTGAATCACAACGCTATCTGACAAGCTGACGCAAATTACCAGAGTGCAAGTGCATGCTGCGAGAGGTCGTTCAGTTAAACTAACCAGACGCGCTGCAGCGGCTTCTGGGAAACACAGGCTGTCAGCTGATCATACTGCAAGTCTGCATTCAGGCTGTCATGCTCGATGGACATCCCGAGTCATCGATAGGCGACGCACATGGCACGCGCATTGCGCGCGCTTGTAGACTACAACCAGGTAGGGCCTGTTCACGTCCTAACCAACACGCAAGCAGCGCATCACATGGGACGCATGGACCATCAGCTTCAAGTACGTTTGCTTACCAATGATGATAGAGAAGCAGTTTCTCTCGTCGACCAGTGGTGGAGAGTTTGGCATTTTGAGGACGCGCTTCTCCACCTTTGAGGCGATGCGGTTGAAGATATCTGTCTTCCATCCTTTTCGGACATCGTGGATATCACTGATATCCACTGGAACAGCAAATGCACAGAGTTTAGTTGCACAACACAAAACAAGCTGAAGCAATTATAAAGTGTACACAGTTGTGTTCTTTTGGTATCTGTTCAATACAACTGAGACCAGTTGAGTACAACTGTTCACTAATGAGATCTTTCTCGAGCCTGCGATGAGGAACATGAACCCCTGATGCTTCCATACCAAGCCCGAAAGTTACACGGTTTATCAGGTGACCTTGTATGTATTTGAAGGCCTTTCCATAAACAGCGAACATGCATGCACATAATATTGAGGCAGTGCATCTGTCATACGAAGACAAGGAGGAGCCGAGCATGTAACTGAATCGAGAAAAAAAAACTACGAGCGTGAGTTTTACAACATCTGCTCAGGTGCTCGTTAACAAATAGTAATACACAGCAGGTAGTCCAATTCCAGGGACAAGCAGCCCTCAGCGCATTAGACTGCTGCCAGTGGGACGAATACCACCAGCGGCGCTCTCCCCACCCGCCAACACAGTGCCCGGCACTCACGGACGGTGCTTTTCTCCACGCAGACCGGCTTGTGCGACGGTTCGTAGCTGAGCTTCAGGTGCTCAAAATCCAATGTATATTTCCGTCTGTACCACTTGCTCAGAGACTTGACTTTCCAAAGCAGGGTGCCCTTCTTTAGATAGGATATCACATCTTCCACCGACTTACTGCGCTCAACGGCCTCTGAAACACGGCACACAGCAATGGCTCACGTACTGGGCGGCTACTGGGCAAAAGCAAGACATTTTGTATATATATTTATGTATGTGAATGGATGTATGTGTATATGTATGCATACCTGCGTGCGTGCGTGCGTGTGCATAGGTGCGTGCGCGTTTGCGTGTGCATGAATTTGACAACCGTTAAACCCTTGTTAGACAAGCTGATATATGTGGCCAGTTTAGCACATGCGCTCGCGTCTACGTGGCAGCACATATTTTGGGTGTTGTCTCGGTGCCCGCTGTGCACATTTTAAGAATTATTCCCCGTGGGTACGCCGTTCAGTCAACAATTACAGGGCCGTCAACAACGTGCACAGACAATCGGCAGCCAACACATGCAGGCAGCATGCAACTTCAGTGTACACGTCCGGAGAACACGAAACGGCAGCCGGCGCATTCAGACAACACGCAACTGTTGTAAACACGTCCGGGCAACACACAACTGTTGTAAACACGTCCGGACAACACGCAACTGTTGTAAACACGTCCGGACAATACGCAACAGTTGTAAACACGTCCGGCCAACACGCAACTGTTGTAAACACGTCCGGACAACACGCAACTGTTGCAAACACGTCTGGACAACACTGTCGTAAACACGTCCGGAAATCACACGACTACCGTAAACGTGTCCAGGCAGCACGCAACTGTCGTAAACACACCCGGACAACACGCAATGGTTAACACGCCCAGGTAACACGGAACTATCGCACACACGTCCGGACAAAACGGGACTACCGTAAACACGGCTAGGCAACAAGTAACTATCGTAAACACGTCCGGATAACACCCAAATATAAAAAACACGTTCAGGCAACGCGCAACTGCAGCAAACACAAGGCACCGCCAAACTCACATGAAGCTCATCGGGAAAGTAAATTTAAGGAAAACTGTCCGTCTGGTTAAAACCAGTCCACTGGTGGTGCTCATTGCAACATAAATATACCGAACAGCTTTGGGAAGCGTCAGTGTCGCGTGCAGTTGGCCGTCCTTTACAGCCAGGTGCCTGCACGATAACCTATTTTTCCGTCAGCCAGGATCGAAGGACTGCGGATGCAACGTATGCAGCGCGGGGCACGACAATCGGCTGCTCTCAACAGCGACCAGCTGAACAAGGTCACATTGCCGGCGCCGGCGGATGACTCACAACCACCGCGGAGTAATCATCACCCGCAACGAGAAGCATCAGACGGCTGGTCACGGGACCGGCGCGACAAGGCTAAACGGAGAGCGCCGCCGACGGCCGACTGGCACCGGCACACTGTACACTGTACACTGTACACGGTACACGGTACACTGTACACTGTACACACAGCCGACGGAGAGCGATACCAGCACCGTACACTGTACACTGTACACACAGCCGACGGAGAGCGATACCAGCACCGTACACTGTACACTGCACACACAGCCGACGGAGAGCGATACCAGTACCGGTATACTGTAAACAGTACACACAGCTGCCGATGGAGAGCGATTCTAGGACCGGTACACTGTACACAGAGTCGGCAGAGAGCGATGTCAGCACCGGTACACTGTACAGAGTCGACAGAGAGCGATACCAGCATTGGTACACTGCACACAGTACACGGTACACTGTACACACAGCCGACGGAGAGTGATACCAGCACCGTACACGGTACACTGTACACACAGCCGACGGAGAGTGATACCAGCACCGTACACGGTACACTGTACACACAGTGGACCGTGACCTCCCCACCTACCGTTGGCGGCGTCTGCCTGTGATGCTCCCCCACACTACTGGGATCCACCTACAACACCGTAATTTCCATACACCATTGTGGGTCCCTCCACAACACAGCGGGACTTCCAACACCGCCGGGGTCTCTCCACACCAACACTATTCCCCCACCCCATCCCCACCCAACCCCCACAACACCGCGGGCTCCTCTACACCGTCGCGGGTCCCTATATCATCACGGGTCACTCCACACCACTGCGAGTCCCTCCACAACAAATAAACAAACGAGCCATACAATGACTGCACATGTCCAGGCTCGCACCTACTGCGCTTCGGTCTCCGGTCGCCTGTCTGACGGAGGAGCGTCGGTCATTGTCAATTTTCCACGTTGCGAGCGGAGTAGCGAACCCATGCAAAAGAGGCAAACAGTTCAACAGCCGCGCCACAAACCGTGTCGTGCACGACTCACGTCCGCTCACAGTCGGCTCGGCTCCAACAGAATGCCGGCCGAGTGTGACCTCACCAAATCGCACCGAGCCGTGCTCGCAGCGTGGGACGGCAGGGTGCAGCTCAGCAATGATAGTGCCACACCGCACACACACCCGCGCCACAGATGACGTCACCATCTCGGTGATGACGTCACCATCTCGTGGTGACGTCACCACCAGCCGGCAGGGCAGAGTGAACCGCCCACCACTCAATGGGTTACGGGTGCCAGGCAAAGCGACGCTCACGGATGTCGGGTGGTGAAATAAACAGACGTACGGCGGTCGCAGTCGCCAGTGCATTCCGCCCGTCATTGTACGTGGAACACGTTTATAGTCCGCTGTGTTCCCAACAGAGCGACTCTCGCTTTGCTAACAATGACTTGCCTGGTAGACGATTGAGGTAGGCAATTGCAAACAACCTGCAAGTTGAGGGTAAGGGTAGCATCTCAATATCGACACTTGGACACTGCAGATTATCTCGCCACAACGCCCGCACGCACTTTCGCAGGTGCATTTGAGGATCTGGTACAGGATTGTCATAAATGAATACTTGAATGACTTCGTGCGAGTGTCCAGGGTCGTGTTCTAATTTCCACATATGGTACTACACATTAGTGTCCTACGCTTCTGTACAGGACAATTCCACAGGATATTTTCTCTAGGGTACGCTTGCTTCATCAGTTACCATATTTAAGCCACCCAGAGCATGGTTGTAACATGGTTGTTTACTCAGAGTAGGTGCGTTGAATGGAACCCAGAGTCTATGCTATACATGCTTCTTTCCAAGCAATGAAGTGGCCAGACTGGTTGCGAATGCTTTAGGGTTGTTGAAAAAAAAACCTGAGAGGGTTTCCGCAGCATAATTCCACTCCCACTTCCTCGCTCTCTTCGTCTTCACCCATTCTAGCGAGCTGTGCGAATAAATGATCGCCAAAATCGGTCTGTCAGTGAAAAAAAAATTTCCATGACAACATAGTTATTGTTTCGGTGGCTCCAGGTTCAATTAATCCCGGATTTCAGACCACTGGACCAAAAGTGCACTGCGGGAGCCATTTTGCCGCAGTAGTACAATATCAGACCTCCTGCCCGACGGACCGCGGCCCGAACTAAGACATCTTCGCGTGACTGGGCTTTGTCGAATCACCGCCAACGCAATGTGTTTGATTGATTGATCGATTATTTGGGCTTAGGGGCACATTAACTACTACTGGTTATGTAGCGCCCAGTTATATCTCGGATTCATTCAACATACTTCTCGCACTCCCTGTACCTCCCACCTGGAATCGGAAAATGTAAAAGATTTGGACTAAAACAAACATTGAAATAAATACAGGAACACTGCGACCAGACACGCCGACATTTTTGCAGCAAGGCATTCGGAAAGGTGTCAAGACCAGGGCTCAAATATCAAGGACTCAAGACCGGATCTGATTCCTCGATATATTTGGAAATTTTCCAGTGTGGCGACTGCTACCGGGACGGCTGTAGGATAACCACGCTAATGTTGCGCTCTTATATGCATGGAATTTATACCACAGCCAACGACAACAGATTTATGGTGAATGGCATGGGAGTTCGTATCAGAAAAATGTCCCCCTTGATGTCTCATGCAAACCCCAATTTGTGAAAAGAGAGTTGAGGAACATCCCAAGAAGCAATTTGAAACTAGGAGGCACATCGCATCGTACGAATGCAGTAGTGCAGGTATGCTGTGGCTAATGTAGCACTTTGTTCACTATATCCTGCAACGAGCATTGTCATTGCATACATGCATACGAAATGGTGCATCGGTGGATCGCCATGTTATGCACTCAGAGGTATGCCTGCATTGTCTTCTGACGCCAAACGGCTTCAGCTGTGGCTGGGCTGGACTCACGGCTATAATAATATAATGAGAAGATAAAATATAAAATATAGATAAAGTACACTAAACAAGAATGGGTTCCGACCTAGTCAAGGCGCCCGAGCACACATCTGGTACGGACCCGGCGCACAATAATACACCATCGATACGGCAGTAACTGCCATACGGACTCGGCGCACAATACACCATCGATACGGCAGTAACTGTCATACGGACTCGGCGCACAATACACCATCGATACGGCGGTAACTGCCATACGGACTCGGCGCACAACACACCACCGATACGTCGATACCTACCGTATTGACCCAGCGCACAACAAATCATGCATACGGCGATACCTGCCATATGAACCCGGTACCCATCACTGCAGACCCTCCGGCGAATAGCATACCATCGATACGGCGGTACCTGCCGTATCGATGGTGCGCAGGTTTGATCTGCAGAAACTAGACGGCACCGCTCCCAACCATTGGGATAAACCGGTATTTGGTGGAAGTAAACACCAGCTGTGACAGGGGCGGATGCAAGAAGCACTGTAGCATATCATCCCACTCATAGGAAGATGGAGTCACTCCGGCCAGGAAAGCCCCTTCAGGAAATGTCGAGCATGTTTGTTGTGTAGTGGGTGGTTCTCGACGCACTTTATGCACGCTCACGGCTAAAGGCGCCGCCCACAATGTTTCGCCGGTTGGCCGCGGGATTGGAAAATGTCCTGGGTGGTGTGAATGTTGAACCCGGTATCAGGAAATGCCGAGTGCAACCCTCCAACCCGCTTAGTGGATTATTCGTCAATGATGTCCGTTTCATACGAAAAGGCGCCCCTTGGCGTCGAAACGGCACCCCTTCAATATGCTGAAGTGCACCCCTCTCCACTCAACCCGTTTCCGCCGAGGGCGGTACTCAGAGAAAATATCGCCCTCCCATGACAATTGCTGTGTCCACCTCCGAGTTGTGGCCGCCGACAATGCGTCCTGGGGAGACGCTCGCGGAGCATCATATACAAACCAACGTCACACTGGCGCGTGGCGGCGCAGCCAAGAGAAATGTCGCACAGGGGCGGATCCAGAATATTTAACGGGGCGCAATCGCCATTGCACAGTCACTGGACAGCGCCTTTGACGGAAAAGTCGTTCAGCGAGGGGGGTTCACTCCAGCGTACTAAAAAAGCTTTTTCCTCTAAGAAGTGCAAGACTGATTGAGAAGAACCGTTGACCGGGGGAGGGCATGCACTCCAACCTAACCGATGGGACACCTGTTCCGGCCAGAGGGGCTCCACTTTTTCATTATGTGGGGAAGGGCGTACCCCAATGCCCCTCCTGTATCCGCCCCTGACGCCGCAGCCGGGTGTCGGTATGTCCGGCTGGAGACCGCACCCACCTCTGGCCCGTCTGACTCTCGCTGTATCCATGGAGACGCAGTGCCCGGGCGACGGAACAACACACACCAAGCCGATAGACCGCGCGGCGGGTCGCTCGGCAGTTGGTTAGCTGCGGGCTGGTGAGATGGCCAGTCAGCGTGCGGCGGGCCGATGCGCAGTGACGCCGACCGCCGTCGGTGTCGGACGGCGCCACTGCCCGTCCCCACACCTCGCAGCAGCACAGACGGGCGCGACTGTGCGCCAACCAGAGCTCGCCGCCGACGCCGTGCCGACCGGCCGTCGGTGGCCACAGCACTCACCCTGCGCCTCGTGCTCCTTGTCCCGCCGGCGCACGCTGCTGGCGTGGGCCTTGAGCTCGTCGGCCAGGGTGTGACGCGCTCGTCTCCGGCACAGACCCGAGCCGCAGCCCATCACCCCACCCCGCACGGCTGTGTCGACTCGGGTCGGGTCGGGTCGGGCCGCTCAGCTCACGACCAGGCTCTCACGGCGAAGCACACAGCGAATCACAGCACCAACAACACCGGACACCGACGACCGGAGTCACCGCGCGCCGCCGCCGCCACCGCCACCCGCCCAGACCGGCGCTGCGCCCACCGACGCCGCCAGCGCCGTCCCGCCCACGGTCGTGACGTCACGCCGCACTCGGCCACGAGGAGTCGGAACGAGCGCGGCCGGTGCCGCGCGCCAACGCCGCAACAATTGACTGGACGGCGGCGTTCCGGCGTTGGCGACTGCACCGCACGACCTTCGGGATGCGACGAAAATACGGCTGGCGCCGAGATTCGCTCCCGACCCGACTGGCACGGAAATGTGCACATGATATATTTACGGGCAGGCAGTTCTCCCAACACGACACCAATGGTCCCACCACGACAGCCATTCGGCACCTCACATGCCATGACTCCAGCGGAGGGAAGAGTGGTTGCGTCCTATCCTGCAGTATAGCAGGCATGCAGGACAAGTCATGCGATTGACATCCTGATACCGAACTTAACATGGAAACATTGCTGGAGATCCCGGGTGGGTCGAGGGGCCCGGGCCTCTTCTGATTTGCTACCTTGCCAATGTTAATTTGCCATTTTTCGTGTCAAATATGAAAATATTTTAACAAAGACCCCCCCCCCCCAGCATGGTAAGCAATTTCCAGCCTTAACAGAGGAAGAGAGAACTATCGCGTCCAATGTGCATTCCATTATCCAGACCCCCCCCCAAAAAAAAAAAAAAAAAAAAGTAATTTCAAAGTTCTCATCGTTTCAAAGTCGCAACCTTATCTTTCATGAGGGCTTCCACAGGCCCCTCATAGCCTCAAAATCCCGCACGAGCCTTTCACCATGACCCGGGGCATGTCGGCGCCACCGTTATCACCGCAGTTACGTAGGTGCCTGCACCCCAAAGGTAATGTGGCATCTAACATCAGACCTAGGTCACAGGCAAACAATGGAGCCAACAGCACTGCGGTACCCCACGACCATCTACCGGGGGTGACTACTGCCACCATTTGTAAGGAAACGTCACTTCTTTGGTTGGTTATTTGGGCTTAGGGGCGCATCGACTGCGGTTGTCATACAGCGCGCGACCGTCACAACTTTCTGGACCGTTCAAATGTGTGGCTTTGAACGTCAGACCCTCAAACACTGATTTGGTTCAAAAGTATGGGGAGACATTAAAGTACTGAAACTTTGGCGGTTTTCGCAAGTGTATCCCACGTCCGAACTATTACACGCAGCCTGATGAAACGCATACCATCGGAATGTCCATGGAAAACTTTACTTGCATGCATAATTTCGTGACTATACCCTCGAAAACATGCAAGAAAAGCGGCTTTCAGTATTTTAGCATCTGTGCCTAAAACGTTACTTAGTGTCGACCCTTAAATATGCTCCAATCCCAATCGAAGGTACAGCACTTGACTATTCGTACCAATCTACGTCAGGCTGAACACTTTTCATGGTCCAGGGTCCACCTCGACGTGATCTAGAGGTTAAAAAACCAAGTTTAAATTCACCGAGCCTTTTTCCACCCTCAAACATGCTCCACTATCACTGAAAGGTACACCAATCGACACGTCGCGCCAATCTACATGTGGCTTAATACCTTTCATGACCCAGGATCACCTCCATGTGACCCAGAGGTAAAACCAAAAACAAAATCCACCCAGCCTTTTTCAACCCATAAATATGAAGTAATTCAAACATAAGGCACACCGTTCAACTCGCTGTACACTTTATGTCAGTCACTTAATTTCTCGACCTTCAAATATGCTTCAATCGCAATGAAAGGTTGACTGAAAGGAAATGAATGAAAGGTCGTATTCCACCCGTTGTACAAATCTAAGTTCAGCTGAATAGCCAACTGCGAGGCTACACTCGTCTTCAAAACTCCGGAGCACCACTCGCATAATCTGTCTTTCAACATGACGGAGCTGATGTCGGCAACTAGTACTTTGCGCTGCGTGTGGGGGCCGGACACCGGGCATAAAGAGATTCGTCATCTCTATTCCAATGCACTTCAAATATATTTCAGCACGCTTAACGTCGTGTGGGATGGAAGTGAGTTTCCTTCCTCTTGGCGAGAGGCCATCATTGTCCCGTTGTTAAGACCAGGTAAGAGTGGAATTACCCCCCTACACCACTGATTTTGTATCGACACGCTCCAGTTACGCGGGTGAAAAAAAATTTTTTTTTTTTTTGATAATTAAACACCTAAAAAATTAAAAGTGTACTGAAGTGAAAGGCATCCCTTTTTCAATCCTTAAGTGGCGATCCTTTATTTTCTTCCAATCTTTCACTATTCCCAAGCAACTTCTTTCTTCATCCACACAGTTAATGGTGAAGTAATTTTAGGACACTGCGCGGGTGTGCATATAAAACTATAGCGCCCCAGCGGTGTCGGACAGAACTAAAGATCTCATGGCCCGCCGCTGGGAGGCGCTGCGTTTCTCAGGTCATGGCTCTGTCGTATATAGAGCTCGACAGACGGGTGCGTTCTGACATTCGGCGCGACACCCTCGACGACGTGCAGAAGCGCATCCAGGAGAGCGGACGAGGAGAGGGACATGTGGCGGTGCATTCGGTCCGCCGCATGCGACGCCAAGGGACATTGAAAGGCTCCTGACGCTACGCCTGATCAGCTGAACGATTGTTTTGTTGGGGTAGGACCACGCATTGCTGGCGAGGTTGCTGATCAGGGTGCTTCCCCGAGGCTGGCCTGTCGCTTGCCGCGAGTAGCGCCCGTGCATTCTGCCTGTACCACTATCCCCATCCGAGCTACGTGTCATTGTGTTCGGCGTGAACAGCCCGTCCGCCTGCGGTGGGGACGGCATCAGCGTGGACATGATCCGGCTGAGCTTTGACGTCATTGGCAGTGCGCTGCGGCACTTGGTCACCTCTAACCTCACAATTGCCGACGTCCCAATTTATTGGAAGCACTCCTTAGTCTATCGCACCTTTAAATCCGGTGATCCTTCCAGCGCATCCCCGGCGTACTACTTCTACTTCCCCGGCCATTGTCAAAATTGTGGAGGCGCAATCCATCAGCAGCTCTACGCGTACCTATCGAACTACCACTTCCTCTCTCCTACACATCACGGCTTCCGTCCCCGTCAGTCAACGGAGACTGCGCTGACACCCATATACTACAAGATCCTATCAGTGATCGTGGTGAGATATCCTTTCTTTCCCTCCTGGACTTGAGTAAATTCTTTGATATGATTGACCACTCAAAACATTTGACTAAATTAAGCCGGCACGGTATCGACACTTCATGGTTTTCTGCCTATCTCCAAAAGGATACACATAGTGTCAGCCTCACTGACAAAAAGGGTCGCAGTATACAATCTGTGCTACTTCCTAATAACATTGAAATTTTTCAAGGTTCATATCTTGGCCAATTGCTCTACTGCGTCTTCGACAACGACCTCAGTCTGTTCGGTGAGGACGAAGTACTCTTTCAGTATGCAGTTGCCACACAAATTTTGGTCACCGGAAACAAAACTCGCATACAAAGTGTCGTTGCCGAGTTAGAGCACGTCCTGGCCTCCCTTGACATTTGGTTCCGAGGAAACGGGTAAAAAAAAATGTGGAAAAAGCCCAGCTTGTGGTCTTTGGCAGTCAACAAAATGTACACTGTCTGCCAAACTTCATGGCAACGTTTCGCGATCAACATTTGCTCCCCTATTCATAAGTAAAAAAAAACAAAACAAAAAACACACATATGACTTCCTTTTGATCGCAACCTCAGCTCGGACTCGAATGTTTCTGACATAACAAAGACGATGTTCAATCGCCAACCCCAATCAATTTCACGAAGTGACACATATGCTTCATAGTGATCACCCTTTGGGATTGTAACAGCCATCACATGATATGAAGTCAACTCGAAGTGTCTATCGTACGCAACTCCTAGCATCTCTTTTCTAGGTGGCAGGAATGGTAACGCCGGTGGTTTTGGTGATTTTTTTACTTCAGGGTCAAGTGATGGTTACTACCTGGGGTCATGAAAGCTAATCAGACCGACAAATGTTGTGTCGATGAGCCCGATGGTGTTCTTGCGATGTGACTATTCATGTTGAAAGAAAAAGACCTCACAAAGGTGTTCGGGTGTTGTTTTTTTACTTCTGGGTCACGTGGGGGTGAGCTCTAGGTCATGGTTTGGATCAAATCAGTCTGATCTGGCTCGGTATCACCGGTGATCAGCTGTGTCTCGGTACTGGGCGGCGGCTCGGTACCACCGGTGATCAGCTGTGTCTCGGTACTGGGCGGCGGCTCGGTATCACCGGTGATCAGCTGTGTCTCGGTACTGGGCGGCGGCTCGGTACCACCGGTGATCAGCTGTGTCTCGGTACTGGGCGGCGGCTCGGTATCACCGGTAATCAGTGTCTCGGTACTGGGCGGCGACTCGGTACCACCGGTAATCAGTGTCTCGGTACTGGGCGGCGACTCGGTACCACCGGTAATCAGTGTCTCGGTACTGGGCGGCGGCTCGGTATCACCGGTAATCAGTGTCTCGGTACTGGGCGGCGGCTCGGTACCACCGGTGATCAGCTGTGTCTCGGTACTGGGCGGCGGCTCGGTACCACCGGTAATCAGTGTCTCGGTACTGGGCGGCGGCTCGGTACCACCGGTGATCAGCTGTGTCTCGGTACTGGGCGGCGGCTCGGTACCACCGGTGATCAGCTGTGTCTCGGTACTGGCGGCGGCTCGGTACCACCGGTGATCAGCTGTGTCTCGGTACTGGGCGGCGGCTCGGTACCACCGGTGATCAGCTGTGTCTCGGTACTGGGCGGCGGCTCGGTACCACCGGTAATCAGTGTCTCGGTACTGGGCGGCGGCTCGGTACCACCGGTGATCAGCTGTGTCTCGGTACTGGGCGGCGGCTCGGGTGACCACGTAATCAGGCTCGGTACCACCGGTAACAGTGTCTTACTGGGCGGCGGCTCGGTACCACCGGTGATCAGCTGTGTCTCGGTACTGGGCGGCGGCTACCACCGGTAATCAGTGTCTCGGTACTGGGCGGCGGCTCGGTACCACCGGTGATCAGCTGTGTCTCGGTACTGGGCGGCGGCTCGGTACCACCGGCTATCAGTGTCTCTGTACTGGGCGGCGGCTCGGTACCACCGGTAATCAGTGTCTCTGTACTGGGCGGCGGATCGGTATCACCGGTGATCAGCTGTGTCTCGGTGCTGGGCGGCGGATCGGCTAGGACCGAACCTCGTGGCGGGCAGGACGACCGGACGTTAGCTACGCCGAGCGCGAGGTTCAGCGGTCGGCATGCACCAAAATCCCGTGCCATGCGACATCAGCCCTACTTTCCTCAGCTTGCGTCAGTCAGGATTAGTCACCTGGGTGCGATGTGGTTGTGCTGGAAACCTGTCCTTTGCTGCGCGATGTTTGTCCAGTGCAACTCACTGCTGACTACCCTGGTCGTGATCAGGGAAGTACGCGCCGGAGATACACCTGTGCACCAGCCCGATAGTGATATATCTTTAAGTGTGTTCTGTTTATTGTTTATTGGGTGGTTCACGACGCACTTTATGCACATCCACAGCCAATGGCGCCACCCACACTGTTTCGCCGATGGGCCGCGGGATTGGGAAATGTCCCGAGCGGCGCTAGTGTCGAAACCGGTTTAAGTGTATTCTAAGAGCGCATGGTCTTAAGGGCGTTTCAAAGACTCCACCATCAGGTAGAGCAATCCACCACAACAAAATAAATTGGGAGACGCTAAAAAATAGCAACAACTTTTTTAGCACCCCAATGGAAAACAGGCAAGGCCGATGACAGATGGAAGATACGGAAAACACGTGGGAGAGTGCGCCAATCTCACATTTGTGTTCTTGTTCTATGCTGACACTTATACCATAGCGGCACTAACAGCATATGACATGCAGACTACAGTGCTACGGTCCATGATTATATGCTGTTGTATAGAGCAATATTTGAGTAGAGGCGCTCGAAACAGCTTACAGTTGACGAGGCTTGGCACCACACAAAACAAACAGCCAAGGGCATTGTCTCTGTATCTCTGAAGAGCTCCTGTATGCATCCAATAATGGTTTGTGCTCTATCTTGTATTTGCTACATTGAACATGCGAGACCAGAGGTTCACCCAGGAGATTGATGAGGTCATTGACCCCAGCCGTGAAACGAACCAGCTGGGACTCTGACTAAGTTGTTGAAGCCGGGCAAGGCTACTACCGTACCGGTGCCATCTCGCTAAATTATATTTCTTTTGATGACTGCATTCTTTTCCAAACCTTCGGGTCTAGTTCACCACTCACATTTCCTTGCATCGATGGGTACAAAATGGTTAAGCGCCACAGTGTGCTCCCATCCCTGATCGGAAAACTGCGCCTCTGATCAGAGAACAGCACCCCTGATCGGAGAACCGCACCCCTGAACGGAGAACCGCAGCCCTGAACGGAGAACCGCAGCCCTGAACGGAGAACCGCATCGCTGATCGGGGAACCGCACCCCTGATTAGTAAATGACGCCACATTCGGAAGACCCAACCCAATCCGCCCGCGACTTTTCAGCAGAAGGCACCCCTCCCAGACTGAAGTGCACCCCGCCACCACGTTCAACAGAAGGCGCCCAACTGAGATCAGGTTGGACAGC
This sequence comes from Imbricaverruca yamaguchii, assembly GCA_034440575.1. NCBI lineage: Eukaryota > Metazoa > Arthropoda > Thecostraca > Neoverrucidae > Imbricaverruca > Imbricaverruca yamaguchii. Next base: position 179,231 of record JAOTOL010001303.1, on the reverse strand, counting down.
TTGACGTTTGAATGGCCCCTTCTGTTTCATGTTTTGTCCACGGATCAGCGACGGCCGAGGAACTGGCGTGCTGTGTTGTGTTGTGCTGAGTTGTGTTGTGTTGTGTTGTGTTGCGTTGTGTTGTGTTGTGTTGTGCTGTGTTGTGTTGTGCTATGTTGTGCTGTTGTGTTGTGTTATGTTATGCTTTTCTGTGCTGATGCTGGGCCCCTGTCCTAATCGCAATGTCTGGGTCTGCCGGAGACCATTCGTGACAGTGTTCCAGCCGTGAACCGCCCACTTCATAAGACAACACTTTGTTACTAGCTCTCGTACAAACATATATAGATTGCCCACTATGTTGGTTATTTGGGCTTAGGGACGCGTCGACTGCTTTGGCCATACAGCGTCCATAACTACCCCTATCAACTTATCTTAGTGTTCGGTTGGGGAAGTGGTGCAGTAGTGACATTGATGGCACAGTTGGTGACTATTACCATACTGAATTATGGATTTCAAAGATCCCAACGGCAACCTGTGTTGATGTAGAAATGCTCTAATTGTACCAACTTGATACTAATATTTGCATTAAATAATGTAGCGCAATGTCAGCACAATCGCCAAAATACGTAAAAAGAACCTTGGGTTCTTTTTCGACACATTCAACCGCTAGGTCCTTTGGCGTCGTCAACCTCTCACGCCGACTGGTCGCGGGTGGACTAAGCAAATGCCATCGGTTGCGAGATTTGAACCCACGGTTTTGCGATCAAGAGTCCGACGCTCTATCACATGAGCTACCGTGGTCCCCTCCCCAAAATACGTAAAACGTTTTCCTTCGAACACATCAGGGTCAATGACTGCGTGAAGTCATGCTTGCATTGAGAATTACAATTTTTTAAAACAAAAAAGCTCACGACGAACCACAAGAATGTCCCATTGTTTGGTTGCATTTAACGATTAAATTTGCAACAACATGATCGAAAACTAGTTGACAGCGTATCACAAAGGAGAGACATGAAAGATAGGCAGACTAATGAATTATTTACATAATGGTCTCGGGATCACTTTCTTCCCCGTACCAATAAACCATCCATTTCAATTCTTAATCTCCCATTCGAAATGGTAAACAAAAATTACATTTCCGGCAACGAACAAAGCAGTTATGCCATGAGCTCTTTACACAAATTCACTCAATAAGACCACTGATTGGTCACTAGTACTCGGTGTGGACCTATAAAACCAGACCGGGTCTCAAATAAAAGTCTGGACCATGCTCACCGCCAGTAACCGTAAAACAAAAAAAAATTGCAGGAGACGTTCCCGCGCCGATCAGCGCTACATACCGACGAGCTGCCCGGTACAAGGTCCGTGCAGACGTGATGGGCTCCATCGACTGTTTGTGTAACTTTGGGGCATAGCGACTGCACTGATCATCTGGCGCCAATATATAAACATCGAGATGGTACCGTGCGCCGCTACGGGCCGTACGGCATGAATAGCATACACGGGCATGGCGCTCTAGCCATGGGACCGGTACGTCGTGCGCAACATACACGGACATGACAGTCGAGACATGGGACCGGTACGTCGTGCACAACATGCAAGGACATGTCACTCGAGATACGGGACCGGTACGTCGTGCATAACGTACATGGACATAACAGTCTAGACATGAGGACGGGACCGTATATCGTTGCTGGCCGTACGACATGTATAACATACATGGCATGGTAGTCTAGACATGGGGACGGTACCGTATCTCGTTGCTGGCCGTACGACATGCATAGCATACATGGCATGGTAGTCTAGACAGGAGGACGGTGCCGTGCCCCGCTGCTGGCAGCACGGCATTCGTAACACACACGGCTCGCAGCACTATACGGTCATAGCCGGAAGCATCTCGACCACAGTTCCTATCGCCACTCGAGCTGGTCTATCACGAGCGTCACGACGCAGATTACGACTAAGCAAGGACGCGTGAAAACGAGCCGTGTTTGCTGGATCCCAGCGGAACGGTGTTTGGTTTCACCAGGCCTTTTGCACTATGTGGGGCTGCACACATCTACGCTGGCAGACGGGCGCAGCTACACAGCGGTGCCTCGCTCAGAACTTCCGCACGGCGACAGGACGGGCCGAAATGGCGACAATAATAGTTAATCTGCAGCATTACAGGTTCTCATGTGAAGTTACTTAGCACAAAGCCGCACACGGCATGCCGGTGTCCAGAGCTCGGGTACCGGCGGGCCGCACTTCCGGCAACTCCAGCGGTCCGTACGGTGGCACAGACGAGAGACGAGACGACAGACACGAGACGACAGACACGCAGGTGTCCAGAGCTCGGGTACCAGTGTACCGCACCTCAGCCACCTCCAGCGGCCAATTCGGTAACACGGACAGACACGAGACGACAGACACACAGGTGTGCAGAGCTCGGGTACCAGTATGCCGCCCTTCCGCCACCTCCAGCGTGACACCCGTACGATGGCACGGACAGACCAGACATGCCGGTGTACAGAGCTCGGGTACTAGCTGTCCGCACTTCCGGCACTTCCAGGGATCCGTACGATGGCACGGACAGAGACGAGACGACAGACACGCCAGTGTCCCGAGCTCTGACATCGGTGGGCCGTCCTCCGGCACCTCCAGCGGTCCGCACGGTGGCACGGATAGACACTGTCGACAGTCGCGCGCGCCGCCTGACCCTCCCAAAGCACAGTCGGCAGCTACGAGTGCTGTATGCCGAGCGTGGCGGGCAGCAGCGCCGCTCACCGATCTGCCAGCTGTTGTAGAAGTTGACGAGGTTCATGGAGCGCCGCTCCTCCTCCGGGTCGGCGAACTGCTGCAGCGACTTGTGTGCTCGCAGTCTTCGCAGCCTGGTCAGCATGGCGGCCAGGTGTGCGGCGCCGCCGCCGCCGACTCACTGGCGGCCGCACCGCCGCGCCGGCTCGGCCTATCGTCGGCGCCACATAGATAGCCCCCGGCCGGCCCGCCGCGAGTCACCGACATGGAGACGGCCACACTTACTGTCACAGCCACAGCCACAGCCACTGTCACAGCCACAGACACGCTTACTGTCACAGCCACAGCCACTGTAGCAGCCAGACACGCTTCCTGCCCAGCCACAGACACGCTTACTGTCACAGCCACAGCCACTGTCACAGCAACCACGCTTACTGTCACAGCCACAGACACTGTCACAGCCACAGCCACTGTCACAGCCACAGACACGCTTACTGTCACAGTCACAGCCACTGTCACAGGCACAGCCACAGCCACAGCCACAACTACTGTCACAGCCACAGCCACTGTCACAGTCACAGACACACTTACTGTCACAGCCACAGACACGCTTACTGTCACAGCCACAGACACATTTACTGTCACAGCCACAGACACGCTTACTGTCACAGCCACAGACACATTTACTGTCACGGCCACAGACACGCTTACTGTCACAGCCACAGCCACTGTCACAGCCACAGCCACACTTACTGTCACAGCCACAGCCACAGCCACAGCTACTGTCACAGCCACAGCCACGCTTACTGTCACAGCCACAGACACGCTTACTGTCACAGCCACAGACACGTTTACTGTCACAGCCACAGACACGCTTACTGTCACAGCCACAGACACGCTTACTGTCACAGCCACAGACACGCTTACTGTCACAGCCACATTTACTGTCACGGCCACAGACACGCTTACTGTCACAGCCACAGCCACTGTCACAGCCACAGACACGCTTACTGTCACAGCCACAGACACGCTTACTGTCACAGCCACAGACACATTTAACTGTCACGGCCACAGACACGCTTACTGTCACAGCCACAGCCACTATGTCACAGCCACAGACACGCTTACTGTCACAGCCACAGACACGCTTACTGTCACAGCCACAGACACGCTTACTGTCACAACCACAGACACATTTACTGTCACGGCCACAGCCACAGCTACAGACAGCTACAGACATGGCCACTGGCACAGCCACAGACACGCTTACTGTCACAGCCACAGACACGCTTTCTGTCACGGCCACAGCCACAGCCGCACTGTCAGCATGTCTCGAGTGTTGCCACCGAACGCCACCCAGCCACTGCAGCCGCGCTCAGAGGGACGATGCAAGTGTGGCCAGGACCGCAGGACCGCAGGCATTATAGCATAGGTTTGTTTGTTTATTGGTTGGTTCACGATACACTTTATGCACATTCACGGCTAATGGCGCCGCCCACACTGTTTCGCCGGTGGGCCGCGGGATTGGGAAATGTACTGAGTGGCGCTAGAGTCGAACCCGGGACCTTTGGTACCCGTAGCCCGACACCTAAACCACTCGGCCATCCTCGCCCCCATTATAGCATAGGTGGAAGCAGAAATGTTTTATATACTTATGAAGGGGCAAGTACCCTCCGCAATTCTGCCTTTCCCCTCCCCAATAATCTCAGCTTTTAACATGGGACCCTAAGGACTGTGCACATAATCCATTTTGGACTGCCCAGTTCTCGGTTGCTGGGGGGGGCTCGAGCCATCCCAGAGGGGCGCCTTTCCTTCTGAGGGGGTACCTTATCTTTTCTGACGGCCGCCTCTAGCTGAAAAATTGGAGAGCAGGTGCACTCAAAGCTGAAAAATTGGAGAGCAGGTGCACTCCAACCTTCCCCCAGAGGGACGCCCACCTGCCATTGGCATGGGGATGAGCACATGCCCTCAATGCACCGTAGTATCCGCCGCTGTGCTTTCGTGCAAAATATAGCAATAGTTTACCAAAAAAAATCATGGAACTAAGGGTGCGTTCTTCGTCTTCTTCGCTCCGCAGATTCCGTGGATTGCGACGTCGCATATTTTGTCGACTGCAGCCGCGTAGCATTCTATGACTCTTCCCGCTGGATTACTCATGTGAGCCATTTGTGTCGCTGTTCGTAAACATTCCTACTAAATTTCACGATTGCCGTTCATTGTGCGCCTTTACTGGAAAGTGATGTGGTTGAATCGCATGTCGGCAGAAAGGCAACACCATTAATTTGCAAAGCCTCCACCAATGATCGTATTGTTATTGGCCAATGAAGATCAATTTAAAATGGTGTCAACAGTAAAAAAAAAAAAAAAAATATTATGTGGTGGTTCGTGTGTTGGGTAGATGAATGTCATAAATGTCCAGGACAGATCTTGGCAGGCATGTGAATGGCAGAAATTACATTTACATTTGTCATTACCCAGTGAACATGCCGACAGCGGACAGACGTCGTTCCGCTGCCTGAACGCCAGCAGTCTGCTGTCGGCTGGGAAGTGGAATGTCCGTCAATGCCGCAGTGTCCTAAAATTACTTCACCATTAACTGTGTGGATGAAGAAAGAAGTTGCTTGGGAATAGTGAAAGATTGGAAGAAAATAAAGGATCGCCACTTAAGGATTAAAAAAGCGGAATGCCTTTCACTTCAGTCACACGCATTTTACATTTTTCATCAGTCGTGTGTATAGTGACTGTCCACACATGTGGCAGAATGGCAAAAACCTAAGACAAGGATGAAATAGCACAATTCCATTAGCTGTTAATTTCCAGGCCACATGGTCAATTATTTTACACTGCAATGCCGACATGCAGCCGACATCCAGCCGACATGTAGCCGACGTGGGGCTGATGTAGGGACATCAGGAGCCTGCTGTTGGTTGCGGAGTTAAATGATTGGCAACGGCCGACGTCAGCTGGCCGCTATTGATATACCGAATTCAATCAGACAATGCTGATATTCCAGGTCAGTATGCCGATGTTGGGCCGAGAGCGGCCCGATACTGGCATGCCGTTTACGATGTCGAGCTCGTCCCGACGGATGCAGGCAGCTGGCCGACATCGGCATGTTTAACGATTGGAGATGTGAATGATCAGAAAACGAAGTTACTGAAGATAGTGTGCCTAATTTACTACCGTTTCACATCAAAAGTTGAAGATTCAGCCACTCTTGATAGATCATCCTAATCTCTGGGAACATGAATATTCAGTAATGACAATTTTGCACGATCCAGCCAGATCGTATCCACTCCACATTATTTACGAATTTTCGATGTCTCCCTTGGGCCGCACATCGCTTCCTCCAATATGAGTTGCCATATTGGAAGAAAGCGCCCTTGGAAGGTTTTTTTCAGTCCGCGAGTTCCACACGGAATCCACGAAATCTTGCCACGGAATTCGTGAGAAATAGGCAAAGAACGACATATGACTCAGAGTCCACGGAATCCGTGGTCGGAACGTAACAAAGAACGCAGCATTAGTGTTGAATAAGAGGCGATAGGTATCATGGAAGTGGTAGGATGTCACCTTCATATAGAAAAACATGTGTCCTTGGATCCCAGATGACTTGTGCCACCTCGATGAAGAGCAGTGCAAAAAGGCCACGCCACTAAAACAACAAACAAACAAAAAACGAAAACAAATATACACAGCTATTCCAAGTGGTTGATAGAGGTACAGTAGCACCAAGAGCAAACAAACCGAAAGTACTTACGAACATATTCTTCTACACTCGCAAGAGCAGGGTATATGGCAGAGTCATTCATGACTTAGCTCTTCTGCCACCACATCTGTTGGGTAGTTCCCTGCATGAAAGAGAAAACTGGTGAGCAGCCAGCATGGGCTGTGCCATTTCAACTGGTGACAACATGACCCACTAACCCTGTCATTAAATTATACAATGTAAGAGCAAGCTAGCTTCTAACCTAAACTTGCTTCCACCCACTAGGAATTAAGTTTATAATGCATGAACCGACTTCCATGAAAGTTCATAGGCAGTTGCGTCGCCACGTATAGGGATGCGAAATACTAAGGGAGCCTCCTACACCATTTCAAAAAGGAGCTCCATGGATTCATGCTTTTTTCTCTCTCTCGCACTCCTCGTCATAACCGGAGCAGTAAAGCGGGAAATATTGCACAAATACGTGGGTGTGACATTCAGGTCAGCGTGGTATGTTCTTGCCACGTAGCAAGTAGGAGTGAGATGGGTATGTATGCCCTATTATCAGGTGGCAAAGCGCTTCTTCGTCTCGCCTATTCCTGCGCGAGCACAAACTCCATTTTTAAGGTCACGCTTAATTACTCTCATCTTATGAGAAAGGGCACCCCAGGGAGTTTGCAGATTAAACAGCACGCACAAACGTAGATACTGTTCGCAAATGGTCTCGGGCAGAGAGGAATTGGGCAGGGATTGCTACCTCAGCAAAAATAGGAGCTATAATATCGCAAACTTCAGAATTTTGTTTTCCATGACGTCTTTCGTTATCACGATTTTATGAGATCGGACAAACAGTTTGTCTTTGCAGGCAAAAATAACAAAGGTCCGCAAAAACCGAGCACATTCTGCATAGCTAGGTTGACTTAGAATGCCGTTTCTAAGTGCGATCTCCAGATTTAAAAAAAAAATCCAAATGTAAATTATGTTCAGACTTATTCCGACTCCAGGGTGTTAGTGTGCATCCCACGAGCTATACATGAAGTTACATTTCACATGGTGCCGCTAGATGGTGCGGCCGCGAGACGACCTGACCAGTCCACAAGGTGTTGCCGCCTGGGGCAGAAATTGGAGCCGGGAACACAGTAAGGATGCAGCTGCATTGCTGGTTTGGTGCTGGAGCCAGGGCGGCGGAAGAATATATCCCACACCGAAGATCCAGTCTCTTCCGGAGAGTCGGGTGTCGCGGAGCCAGGAGGAATCGACACTCGAACATGGCGCACCCGAGACATCAAGAACCGTCCGGGGACATCTGACACCTGGTAACTCTCCAAACGACGATGGCGGCCGCCGCGAAACCGCTATATCGCCGTCAGACAAACACGGAATTCTTAGACATGAGACATATTGAACATGACCCTCCTAGATGGGCTTCCCTAACAGAACCTTGAGGACAATTGAGTTTGTGCCTCTTCAAACACGACCCACAGACAATGTTTCACGGACAAGACGCTGGCTAAACATATTCTAACTGAGCTACCTTTCAGTGCTAAAGCATTGGCAGTTCCTTAGGTATCATTTTCAGGCATTCTAGGGTCTTTTGAAGTACCGGAAGATTGGCGAAATGCAAATTTAGGACGGGTTTTCAAACATGGAAGTGTGAAAAGTGGGAAACTACAGGCCAGTCAGTTTGATTGATTGATTATTTGGGCTTAAGGGCGCATCGACTACTAAGGTCATTTTGCGCCCAAGGCCAGTCAGTTTGACCTCAATAGTTTGCAAGGTAATATAAAAACTTGTGAAACAGAATATTCAGACTCACTTAGATAGGCATACCTTAGGTATCTCTTCTAAGGGATACCCAAAATGTATTTTGATCCCAAAGATCTTGCTTAACTAACCCATTGGAGCCAATGGAGTATGTAGCTAAAGAAGTAGGCAATCAAAGCAGGATGGCTGTAATGCACTTGGACTTAAGCAAAGCTACTGATAAAGTTCCACATGGGCATCTAATTCAGCAACTAGAACAGGAATTGATGGTAAGGTTATAGGCTGGATTGAAGCATGGTTCAGGAGAAGGAAACAAAGGATAATGTTAAGTGGATGTTCTGTATGACCAATGCAGTTGATGACCCTCTAAACCCAACCCAAGCTAAATGGAATGTAAATCTGAATGGAAGGATGTTTTGAGTGGAGTGTCACAAGGCTCTGCTCTAGGGCCACTTCTTTTTATCATCTTGATGAATAACATTGAGGTAGGGCTGAGGAATAGTGTTCAAATTTGCTGATCAGTAGTAAGTAATCTAGTAATATTCAGCTAGACTTGGAGGACCTAAAAAGGTGGGTTGATCTATGACTGATGTATTTCAACTATGAAAAATGTAAGGTTATGCATCTTGTGTCTGGAGGTAAGACTTTCAGAAGTGCAATGGAGGTAGGAGATTTGGTGTTATTGAAGAGGAAAGATATTGCAGTGTGTTAGTTTTGAATGATGTCAAAGTAGAAACACAATGTGTCTCAGCTAGTAACAGGGCAATCAGAATGCTGGGAATCATTATAGGAGTGTGAGGTATAAAAGCAAAGTCTGCCTGCTGATGTTTGGGGGAGTCCCACATTGAACATATTTAATAATAGGGTGGACAACTATTTTAGGTTGCAAAATCTGATGTCTTAGTTCTGAGTGGTGGATGGGAAAATATATATGCTAAGTGGATGTGCACTGCATAGGCCCCTATAGATGGGAGTGGATGGAGTCTTACAACTAACTAAGTCTAATTTTTTATAATTTACAACATGCTTCATGGTAAAATGGTCAAGGTAAAATGTTTGCATAATTTGTGCTGTTATTGCACTTTGAGGTAGTAACAAGATAGGTTTTACACACATATGCCACCAAAAAAAAAACAAGCAAATTGAGGCCAATTTCACTAACATTGCAAGTGGTATAATCACACTGGATTTGATGTGAATACACCTTTGGGCAATCTTGTTCAATTATATTAAATATAATGCAAGGTATTTAATTCATTAAATTTAATCTTGTTTAATTTTTTGAGTCACCAACAAATGACTGTCAGTCAACTGATTATGACTTAAATACTTTGTTGATATAAAGAATGTGTGAGGGGTAATACTTGAAGATTGCCCAAAGGTGCATTCACACCAAAATTGGTGTAAATACACAGCTTGCAATGTTGGTGAAATTGGCCCTTGGTTAGATTTGGTTAGGTTTGATTAGGTTAGGTTTTTCAAGTTGGAAAATTTTCCCAAAAAAATCCAACAAAATTTCCAATAAATTTTTGTTTTTTTTCAAAAGCATCTTATGGTAGGTCAGGTTGAATTCCATTTGGTTTTTCAATTGAAGAAAAAAAAATAACAAAATAAATCCTTTATATTTTTCCAGGGAGATTACGCCAGGTTAGGTTAGGTTATGCTGCACATGTATTTAGTTTTTAAAAAATGTCATGTCACCTAACTCAGTCCCCTTTTCGTGTTATTTTGGTCTCAACCTGAAAGGAAGCGTTTGCACAGAAAATGGGAGGTCCGATCATCTTAATCGCATTCATAAGCCTTGCATTGGAATGATATATTCGAATAATTCGTTGAACACCTTAAGGCCCAAATTGAACAAAATTATCTCATGATTACCTTAAACTGCAACCACACCCCCACACACGGAACAGGTGCACTGCGCCGCAGTGTTGTTTATCCGTAATCCCAGGGTTTGTTTTAATATAGTACATCCAGGTACAACCTGGGTCCCTCCAATATCGTTTGGCAACCTGTGACGTCACATGGGCTGGATAAATGCCCAGTCCCATAGGCGCTCCAGCCAAACTTCCGTGTATTCCACATGATATTTCCAATCTTAAACACGTTCAAAATTGGACAAAGTCGGATTCATTTGAAAGGATGAAGAATTTTATCCACGAAAATGAGCCAAATCGTTTTCCTAACAACAGTACTTTTCGCTTTGGTCCACGCTAACTGCATTCATGTCGAGCGCCGCAGGAATTGCGCTGTGCCACGGGTAGCAGTACTTTTATGAGACAGGGTGAAGATCACATCTGGGAAGGAGGGATAGGAGCAAGTAAGAGATAACTGTTGTAACATAGTTCCTCCCCACTCGGTGCAGGGGCGAAAACAAGGGTGGGGGCACTAGGCGCATGTTCCTCCCATCGGAAGGTGGTACCTCTCCGGCCAGGAAAAGGCGCCAACATTACATTTAGGCTACCGGCGGAGGTATCGATGCTGGTTAGAATGTCACGCCCTTATCGTCCATGTGCAGATACAGAACGTGCAGCTGGTTCTCAGGATTGTTTTCAATTTTCCATTAATATACGTCTGGACAAGGGTTCTAGCAATCCAGCTATGGTTTCAATCTCAATTCGTGAAACTTTGGGTGTTATGAACGATGACAGGTTGAGAGTTGTTGTGTCTTATGCACTGAAGAAATTCTGCACCAAACTTAAGAGCATGTTCAATACCCTAGGAATCCAAACATTATTCCTCATCTCATATTTAAATTCCCCATGCCAACAATCAGAGGCCCAACCACAACAACCACAACACACTGGTGTCTTCGCCATGGATGATGTCCGCCTGGATTGGAAACTCCGCGTCGGCGCCTTTTATCTGCGAGTATCAGCGGCGCCAACCTGCGATCTAGCGGAGGGTAAGAAAAACACCGAAACCCGGCCAGTTTTGGGCCGTGCGCCTGTGGGATTTCTGGGTACGCATTTCTTCTTGGGATTTTTTCCAAATTGATTCAGCCACCCCAGGAGGATTGCATCTGCTTTCCATGACACAGCATTGATCAAGGAACCTTACCGTTCTTTCCTGATTGATTTTTACGTTCCGTTCCGAAGTTGTCGTGGTGCGAAGTGAAGGCAGCTGTGGGAGGGGGAGCCCATTTCGTCGAAAGGGGTCGTTACACCTGTTGATTTCTTAAAACGATCGAAGGGGGCAAAGTACATGAAGGTGATAAGCAGAACAAAATGAATAGGGTGGTCGTATTACATCGGCTCCCATGCAAGAAGTTGAAATTATTGCGAGTGGCGGAAGCTAGCATTGAGGGGGCAATTTCACCCTTAAAGATAAGAATAGGCGGTTCTGTTTTCGCCCCACCCTCCTTGCTTTCTAGATATGTGGCTGCTATTTTCAGGTGGAGTAGTTTACACAACTGAATGAAGTTGTGGTACAAATACATTAATGAGTACACTTCAGCGTACTCACCAATCCGCAGAGGTTTGAGCAAAAGTTCCGTGGAGTACAAACCCCACCCCCTACACCATGCCACTGACAGGTTCATAATTTTTCCAAGGATGCGTCATTTCTCCAGAGGGGCGGCTCTTGGCCCAGAACATTTGGACGGGGTACACTTCCGATCTACCAGAGGGGCACCATTTGTTTTTGTTTGATGAGTGACTCGCCGAAACAATCGCGGCGTGCGTTCGGACTCTGAGAGGACTGCCGTTCCCAGGCCTAGGGGCGCGTTCCGCTGAGTATTTCGAGGGAGGGTGTACACTGGAGCCTCCAAGGGAGACGTCCTTCGGTTCATAAGGGGCTCGACTTTCTCTCCCCCTCCCCCTTTTAGATCAACCCTTGCAACAAACTCTAGGTGGCAACGCCACTACCTCTCGCCGATTCGTTACCACTTGCCAGTCGTTCGACTCAGTGGTGTTATTTTATGTACCTTTCAGGGGGACTGCCACCTCAATGTTTGCTTGAAATACCACAGCAATTTTAGCTTTTAACATGGGAGCCAATGGTATGTGGCTAAAATTAATTTTAGTCTGTCCAATGCCTTCATGTACCTTGCCCCCACAATAATTTCACGATAAAGATACAGATAGAAAGATAAGAGATAATGATTGAAGATAGAGATCTTCAAGATACCAGCATCACGGTGTGCCGACCCTTGCGACGAGATGGGCTCTCTCTCTCTCTCTCTCTCTCTCTCTCTCTCTCTCAAATATGTCTTCACTTCGCACCAGGACAACTTCTGAACTGAGCGTAATAAATCAATAAGGAAAGAACGGTAAGGTTCCTTGATCAATTGTGTATTATGAAATGGTGATGTAATCCTTCTGGGGTGGCTGAATTAATTGGAAACAAATCAAATACGACTTGCCTACCAAGAATTCCCAAAGGCGCACGGCTTAAAACCTGCCGCGATTCCGTGTTTTTACTTACCCGCCGCTAGGTGGGCTGATACGCAAACAGCTGTTGGTTTCCAATCCAGGCATAGAAGATCCATGTCTTCGCTACGCCAAGGCTGAATCTTAGCCAGGATTTATAACGTATTTTAAATGTTATACGTTATGTCATCGTATATACCAAAATCCTGGTAGATTATATTAGAAACCTCGCACATTCCTGTTTACGTCACTTGGGTTTAAACCAGAAAACATACTAGATTCCGTCGTACCTATTAGTCTTAGTACCCAGGTAGAGCCGTCCGGAGATTCGAACTTTCCGTGACGTCAGAAGTTCTCAACGGTCGGAATCCTCATTACCCGCAGTGTTTCTTAGGCGTAACTTGTCATGTTGTCGTTTCGCAATAAAGTGAGATAAAATCATGAGATGAACTTCCATATGATAGAGCGTATCTTTATCTATGAAAAACTGCAATGCCGTTCTTATCTAACAATTACTGTTCATTTACTATACGAGCCGAATCAGGGTAACAGGCAACGTATGTTTGAAGTCTAGCTGGCATACATTGCATGGTTTCTTCCCACTAACGAACGTTAAAACTGGATGAATTTGGGACAGAACTTTCTGAAAATCATGGGGAGGATATTAAGATCCATAATTGCCACCCCATGGGTTTAATGTTAAATTCTGGTAAAGGGAAGGGGACAGCCTCCCGGGAAAAATGCGAAGTTCCATCTTGGCAACAAATCATGTTCCTAAATGGATGATAGGGCAACGGCACGAACCGAACTATGAATTGGCCCGTTTTTATCGCATTGGTGCCCAATTTCGTCCCTGGTTGAACTGGTCGCCTCATAGATCACGAGAAGCATGTCAACGTAATGTGTTCCTTGCAAGTATGACGCGTGGACTGCGGAGGCAATGGAAATATCTAAATCGATGGTGAAATTGTTGGGAAATTATTGAGTAGGAGTAAGAATTTCCCAACATGATGGAGCCTGTGCCCACCCGTTCGATATGTAGGGCTGGTTGCGCGTTTCCAGGAAGTAAGGCCTGTTGAGCCATTTACTGGTATACGATTAGATAGATCGGGTTTAGAAGCAAAAGCATATATATATGAACCCTCAGAGCCAATAAATGAGCCCCATCGAAATATTAGGGAAATACAGGCGGGCATGGATCTAACCACTGGGGGGGGCTGGGAAGACATGTCCCCCAATTTCTAAAGAGTGGCGATTTGTCCCCTCCAATTTCATTCGTGTCCCCCCACCCAGCCTCAGCTATCTGAGTATGATCACCCCAAGACTACACAGTCACTTATAATGTGACAATATAAACTCACATTGCCACTTGAATGGTCAAGGCCAAACACAAGCCAATTTCTTCGGTCGCCTCCCATTTGTTTCGTTTTCACCAAAACCTGTCCAAATATGACGATAACCCGTGGTGAAACATCGCGTAACATTTCATACCGGCACATGTCAATGTTAAACTTTAAGGTCAAAGGTAGATTGGTGCATTAAATGGCGACATTAAAGCGATATCGACCGAACGCGCGGCTCGGTTGCTGTCGCTTCAATTTCCGTCAAACTGGCGTTATTCGATGTGTATCAAGACAGCCCACGGTCAGCCCGCGCTCAGCCCAAAATAGCGGCCACTTCAAAAACGCTGAAAATATAGCATATCATGCATCTTGACGGGCTGAACACAATGGTAGTCTCGAAGGCTTGGTACATGCAGTAGTTTAGCTTTAACCCGTCCCGTCTCGGGACGGGTTAAAGCTAAACTACAACCGCCCCCCCCCCCCTCAGGTTTTTCGCGGATAGTGGAGGAACGGCGCGCGGAAGCGCGCCAAAATTTGGCATACCTTTTCCCACGCCAATTTGACATGCTGTTTCACAATTTTGAAGTCAGGTGATCTAGGGTCAACGAGTTAGGCAAGGTTAAGTGAGATCACCTCCAAAAAGGTTCAACCAGTCGTCACGCTTTAACGGATACAGATATTTTAATGAAACTTTCAGCGTTTGCTTGTCTTTAGGGACGCAGCAAAAGGTACGAGTGGAATTGTTCATTTTATTCGTTTTTGACTACATATAAATGTTGCATATTTGCCAATTGCAGTTCAAATAGAAGATTCTGGCTAAAGTAAGCGTTTTGTATTGAGGCAAGTTGACTTCCAACAACGTTTCTTGGTCTGCTCTACCCACTGGAAAAGGAAAACTAAAGGAAATTTGAAAACTCAAAAAGATATACATATTTTGGGGGTTAAAAAATGTATTGCCCTGATCGATTTTGCGGTCCTTTTCTCATTCCAAATAATTTTTTCCATATATCCCACAAAATGAAATCCTCAGAGCCAAAAGCATAATGTAAATCGTGAAAAGTCGTGAAAATCTAGCCCCCCTGGTGACGTCACTTTTGGGGGGGAAATGTTTTGGGGGTGGATCGGGACCCTACTCGTCGAGCGCTTTCCGATGACACCTCTTCTTTCGTTTTCGTGCGACGCTTAGTTTGGATTGCATAAGAGGGTTACTCCCCCCCCCGAGACGGGGTGTGAGGATCTGACCGGAGAGACGGCGCGGGTTAAAAGCTAGTTATAAGCCAACAATACAATTACCACCACAACATCCCAAGATTGTATCAAACAAGGCAAACAGCATATCGAAACGAATCGTCTTAGTCAGCAGAGTTCGAAGCTGCACATTGCTAATTACTTCACACCATACTTTTTGGCTGAATACATATGATTCGATTTTGACGTAATGCTTTATTTCCAATAGGATCTAGCATGGGGAGCAATGGGTGTGATTAGGCCGGGCTCTAGGACTTGCCTGATTTTTGGCATCCGAGCAGCTACACCTCTGATACCTCTGACACTTGGCATGCCGAGCAAGTTATCTGAGTCCTTTCATATTCTCACCCAATACTTGGGGTGGGAACATTCACCAAAATGTAGATCTGAGTGATAGCGGTCATGCTTCATCTCAAATGACTCCCCATGTCAAGCTGAACTCAAAACTACCCTTTGGGAAAATACTTGTTGCAATCTTTTTGAGCTTCACACTCATGGATTCGGATTTTGACGCCATGCATTATTTCACATAGGCTTTAGCATGGTGGACAATGGGTACGACATGAACGACCCCCACGTTTTGTCTGATTTTTGGCATGCGAGCAGCCACCCCTCCAACACGTGCATTTCCGATGAAATTTCCCGGGTGCATTCATATTCCCACCCAATACTGGGGTGGGAACATTCACCAAAATGCAGATCTGAAAGAATGCGGTCATGCTTAAACTCAAATGACCCCCCCCCCGTGTCAAGCTGAACTCAAAACTACCCTTCCTGAAATTGTACGTTGAGAACTTTTGCAGTTACATACTTACGGATTCGTTTTTGGTGTAATGCTTTATTTCCCATAGGGTGCCAATGGGTGCGATATGACCGGCCACTACCATTCGCCTGATGTTTGGCATCCGAGCAGCTGCATCTATGACACCTACATTACCGAGGAAGTTTCCCGGGTGCTTTCATATTCTCACTCTATACATGGGGGTGGGAACATTCACTAAAATGCATATCTGAACCAATGCGGTTATGCTTCATTTCAAATGGCACCCCGTGTCAAGCTTAACTCAAAACTACCCTTCCTGAAATTATATGTTGCGTACTTTCCTCGGAAATGTATACAATTTCCTCGTAAGTGTAGGTGTCGGAGGTGTAGCTGCTTGCATGCCAAAAATCAGGCAAATCGTAGGGGCCGGTCATACCGCATCCATTGGCCCCCCCATACTAAACCCTATGGTAAATAAAGCGTTACGTCAAAAACAGAATTCATAAGTATGCAACGGAAAAACTTCGCAACGTAAATTTCAGGAAGGGTGGTTTTGAGTTCAGCTTGACACGGGGAGTCATTCGAGATTAAGCATGACCGCATTCCCTCAGATCTGGATTTTGGTGAATGTTCCCACCACCATGTATTGGGTGGGAATATGAATGCACCAGGGAATTTTTTTTCGGAAATGCAAGTGTCGGAGGCGTAACTGCTCGCATGCCAAAAATCAGACAAATCGTATGGGCCGGTCATATCGCTCCCTTTGGCCCACTTGCTACAGCCCATGTGAAATGTAGCCTACGTAAAAAATCAGATAAATCATAGGGGCCAGCCTAATCACACCCGTTCCTCACTATGCTAGATCCTACTGAAAATAAAACATTACGTCAAAAAACCGAATCATATGTATTCAGCCAAAAAGTATGGTGCAAAGTAATTAGCAATGTGCAGCTTTGAACTCTGCTGGCTAAGACAATTCGATTCTATATACTATTCGCCTTGTTTGGTACAAACTTCGGATTTTGTGATGGTAATTGTATTATTAGCTTATAATTAGCTTTAGAAGCTAGCCTACTGCATCCACCAAGCTCTGGAGAGTACCATTGTGTTCAGCCCGTCAAGATTCATATACTATATTTTTTCTAAGCTTTTTCTAAGGGGCCGCTATTATGGGCTTAGCGGACGTGGTGTGTCTTGACACACATCGTTATTCGGTGTGACTTGTTATGCTTATCAGAAAGCCAAGCAATCGAATTGTTGTTCAGGGACAAAGGTCGAGCTGAGATCATTCGGCCGCCTCAATTTGTTTTTCGTTTGCGCTCAAACGTATTCAAATCTGGTATCAAGTGATAGCCAGCGGTGAACACTCGAGTAACATTTCAAACCATGACATGCCAAGGTCAAAGGTTTGATTTAGTTTTCAATGACCTCGTGTTTCATCGCTATGGCTTCAATTTGCAGGAAACTGATGTCATTCGACGTCGCTTGTAAGTAGATTAGGGAGGAGAAAAGAAATGCGAGGTGCCAGAAAGTTGATAATTTGCAATAATCTCGACGGGTTGAACTTCAAGCATATTTCTTCGATCCCTCGTTTTTTTTTTTGGGGGGGCGGAGGCGGGGGATTAGCCAAAGTCAACCCAGACCCACTATCAAGCGATAGCCCATAGTGAACCTTCGAGTAACATTTTGAAACCGGGATATGTCAAGGTCAAACCTCAAGGTCAAAGGCTGGCTAGAATTTTCGAAGTCCCCGAAGCGAATCGTTTCTACCGTTTAATTTGCACCAAGTGGGTGGCATTCGACGTGGCTTGTGCCGTATTCTAATCTTGCGAAATCTAACTAATTTCAGTGGTCAAAGGTCAAACCGATTTCTTCGGTCGCCTCGCATTTCTTTTCTCCTCCCTAATCTACTCACATCTGGTATCAAGCAATAGCCCTTGGCGAACCTCGTGTAACTTTTCAAACCGGGACATGCCAATGTCAAACCACAAGATCGAAGCTTAACTTGAATTGTTCAACGTCATCGCGCCTCGTCGCTATGTCTTCAATTTTCATCGCGTGGGTGTCATTCAACGTGCCGTTAGGTACTCTAGCAAATCGTTCAGAAATCACATTAATTTGCAAAGTCAAAAGTCGAACTCATTTCGTCGGTCGCCCCGCGCTTCTTCGTTCGTTTTCTAACAAAGCTGCCCATGTGTGGTGTCAAGAGATAGCCCATGGGCAACCATGGAGTAAAATGTGAAGCCGGAACATGTCAAGCAAAGCCTCAATGTCAATGCTTAGTTTTAATTATTCAACTTCATCGCGTGTCATCGCTATGGCTTCAAATTGCATTATGTGAGTGTCATTCGACGTGGCTTGCCGTACGTTATCAAAATGTGGAGATATCAAAATAATTTCGAAGGCATCGAAGGTCCGGTGTGTGTGTACAATGATTGATTGTGATAGGAATAGGAGGATCAAATCTCTTTTTGTTTGCAGCCGTTGTGATGGCAGGCACTCATATCCTATATGACTAGGAGCTCTCCCAAGAAATCCGTCATAACATGCTCGGACGGCGCTCTCATCGCTGGTTTTAATTTTACACTGCCACATTGATGTTCTGGATATGCTTTGCACAATGGTTCAATGGAAGTTGTGAAATTTGCAACAGAAACCACACGTGAATGTGCACTATTTTATAACTAGCAGGAGTTCATGTCGCGAGAGAGCAATGTTGTAATCAGGGGTAGATCCAGAAATTGTCATGGGGGCACTTGTCTGGAGGGGCGCCATTTCTTTGCATCGGCGCCACTGCGAAAGCACATGGAGAGGTGCATCTGGCTGAAAGATTCGAGGGAGCGGGTTGCATTCGGTCCTTCCGAACGTGCGCCTTTCCTTCCAAAGGGGTGCCCTTTTCTCTTATATGGGCGCCTTTGGCTGGAAAATTCGAGCGGGTGCACTGGAACCTTTTCAAAGAGGCGCCCTTTCCTGGCCGAAGGGACGACGCTTTCCATGTTGGTGGCACATGTCCTCAGTGCCATCATATCATATACTTTATCTACCCTGGTTGTCATTGCATCAAAATGTCTCCCGTAAAACAGGAAAGCATGGGAAAGGTTATTGGGTGTCTATATTTGCTACAATGAGATAGACCGAAATTTTATTTTTACCTGCTACAAGAGGGCAACGTCTGATGTAAGTGCAGCATTGCTCTAGGTGAATGTGAAATGGGGACTAGCACACACGACATAAAGCTGGATGTTTCAAGGCATAACGAGTGAAAATTGATATTTTTGGTGGAACTTTTTGTCCCCAAAATATGATTATAACAATGGTGAATCTGAAAATCAGACGATGAAAATAAAGTGACTGAAATCCAAGGATTATTTTCGGTGTGGGGGGGGGGGTATGGCTCCTCTAACTTGTCCAAACTTAACTCGTCCCTGGTTTGCCCCCCCCCCCCATTTCGGAACCGTGGTCACACCCATGCAGGCGGGACTTTAAAGTAATAGCTAAACCATGATCTTACGTTACGACACTGATGATGGGTAAACGTTGATCACAGGAACCGTGCAAAACTGCTGCAGCGCTCGCTGTGTTACCACTGAATGGCAGCATCGTGCGCTCTACACGGGGCGCAGCCAGCATTGCACTGACAGCTTGTACGAGTTCGCAGTCTCCGTATTTGCATCGTTCCAAGTTCTTTCGGCGCGAAATAGGGAACGCTTTGCGAACTTGGCACGGGCTCGAGGAATTGCGGGAGACGCGAGCCGCCAGCTCGGCTTATACGCGCAGCCACCCTATCCCTAAAGGTCAGCCAAAGCTGGATACCGCTGCCTGACGTATCGCATGTGAGTAGCTTGATGATGATGATGTGCCCCCTTTCTTTAATGAGCTGCTCTGCAGATGGCCACTGGAGTTGATGTTTGACTTGGGTGATGTGGTCACGTCGATTATGGATCACGGTACTGGAATCGTAGTTAATGCTTCGTTTCAGCTTGCGCTTCATGGTGTAGGTGCAGCTTCCCCATACGGTGGAGTAGTAGGAGATGCAGGAAGAGACCATGCATTCCACCAACGTTTTCTTGACGCCTTTCGGCAGGGCTTTAGACTGTTTTGACAGGGCAATCAGGATGCAGTAGCAAATTCTGCAGGTTCCAGTGACATGCTATTCCCAGCCAAGGTTTAAGTCCACAGTGATGCTCAGGAGCTGGGTGCCAATCAAAGGCCTTTATCAGTTTGCCGCCCATAGAGATCGGGAAGTTATCTCGTGGCTGTCGACTGGCGGATCTGACCTGCAGCGGTTTGGTCTTTTTGTGGTTCAGCTTGAGCTGGTTCAAGTGGAGCCAGTGCAGCTCTGCGGCCAAGGGACATCAATGAAAATGGCTTTAAGTTTGGTGAATCTGAGGAACTAGGGTTGCTGGTTCAATTCACCGTTGGACAATATGCAGCGATGTTGTTTCATATGAAGTGGAATTTGCCATGTCAGAACTGTGCTAGGAACCTGTACAAAGGCGTTTGCGACTAGCAGAGCTCTATCCACGCCTGGCAGAACCGGAGAGCTCAGTGCTAAAGCGCAATAACCGCTGGGCTCACTCTAAAGCATAGA
Organism: Imbricaverruca yamaguchii; assembly: GCA_034440575.1. Lineage (NCBI taxonomy): Eukaryota > Metazoa > Arthropoda > Thecostraca > Neoverrucidae > Imbricaverruca > Imbricaverruca yamaguchii. Next base: position 158,731 of record JAOTOL010001303.1, on the reverse strand, counting down.
TTCTCGCAATGTTGTCGGACGTGAGTATGGAAACTCGTAAGAGAGCAGTGTCTGCAATACCGCTCAAGGGCAAGACACCGGGCCAAGTCCGCCCGTTCTGTCTCCCTGCCGTTCAGAGGGAGCCAGCATACTGCACAGAGGTCATCGACTGGGAGAGTGAGACCATCTCCGAGCCTCTGATAAATACCACCATGTCAGACGATCACATCAGAGGCATCGTCCATACTGCTCTCAACATTCCAACGTACCCTGCGCCCACACAGGCTGTTGAGAGGACAGCGGTTCAGAACGGTCCTGTCAGGGCGATCTAGTTAGTTGTTTGGGCTTTAGGGCGCCTCGAACAAAACTGTCAGGGCAATCAGTCCAGCCGAGTGTCCTGTCAGGGTGGTTCAGCTGGTCACCGAAGTGTCTCGGGAGGTGGTCGGCGTGGAGGCCAGAGACGGCTGCGTAAGTGTGATGCTACGGCACAGGAGTGAGTCAGAATTTCTTCCGCAAGAGTAGCTACTAGCTGGACCTTGCTGCAGATGGTGTGGACAATTGACATTAAACGTGCGACGTGCCCCATTGCTATGCAATGCCAACGCCATCCTGACAGTGTGCGTGCGAACTCGTATAACTCGAATAATGTGGAATGGAGATTAACACTGTTCACAATCAGGTCATGATGTTGGATAACGTTGCTGCAAGCATGACCTGAATAGCTATTTGTGACGGGTTTAATTTCCATGTTACTAGCATCTAGTGTGACAAAGTCAGAGCGGTTGTTTGAATCATGGTTCGTGTTGACATTTGGATTGGCAGATGTGAAGGTATGGGATTTATTTGACCTTGTTTTTCCTTAGACAGGTCATTGAACTTTCGAAAATGACCTCAAAACATCGGGACTGACTAGTTGTATCAATTACATGCCCAAACGTCCTCTGTAATGCCCGGTTACTGCCCAACAACCGCTAACACGCGCTTTGCGCGTAAACATGACGTTGCATGCCTCCAAGGATGATGTTCGGTGACCTGAAATGACCTGGGGAAATTTCATTCTTCGAAAGGCGCACAAATGATGTCATCAGAAAAAAGTAGTAAAGGGATACAAGAGTGGAATCCACTCCGGTATGAGGGCACATTTAACGGCATCGGCCATGCTTTTTTCTTCCAACCAGACGATTGCGCTCGTCTTATCGCGAAGTGGTGTTTTGGTGATAAACACATGCAGAATGTGCTGTGTCAAGGCATATTCAGTGAATATTTTCCACAATTTTATTAATACATGGCAATGCTTCCGGCACCCAACCTACAAATTGGGGGGCATGAAGTAGTTGATACGAGTTGGGTGGTATTTGTTACGGTTTCAAGCATGTTTCATTATGATTTTACCCAAGCTTCATCAATTTTCAGCAAAAAGTCCTTCGACACCCTAGCATACACCGCTACAATTCATCATCACCTTTCGTACCTTGGGTCCTGAGTATCATACACCACGTATACATACCTGATATATAGGTATTTTGCAGCGCATCATTTAGATGAGGACAGGCATTTATTTGAACTTTATATTTACGAAATATGTTAACCATACGCAACACCGGGAGACCGCTGGCGCATCTCCACCGCCACGCGTGCGAAGCAGGTGCTAGTAGTGGTGCAACAGTGCATCAAGACGAGCCCGATGCAACATGGTTCATGCGCTGAATCACATCAGTTCCTTAATTAGACACGGCACCGGCAGCCCAGTGTGCCACACGTCCGTGGAGTGTGGCCTGGTAGGTTGCAGGCTCTGTAGGTTGCAGACTCTGATCCCTGGGTGGGACGCAGCGGAGTGCAGCCCACGCTGCCCAGCGACCGGAGCACAACCGAAAGTCAGCGTCGCGAAGCGCCCAAGGTCTCGCCGTGACCGGCCGGCTCCCGGCGCCGAGATGCGGATTTCACGACGAGTGCGGGCCCGGGCGTGCCGGCCACTGGTGGGAGCGGTGTGAAGAGATGCGCATCACATCGGCACACACACGCAGGTCAGCCGGCGTCGTGATATGTAGCTGTCTCTTGGTCGGCCGAACACGGCTGCCGCAGCACCGCAACCGAAACATGAGCGAATGGCTGGGGGACTCGTCAGGCACTGCGCTTCCCATTGCCATATACATGTGGAAACACTCACACACATACACACAAACATACACACATACGCACACACGCCAGTGTGCACCTGGCCTGTTCTGGTCTGACCTGGGGCGAGGCCCAGTTCCCCTGGAGCATGTTGAATGCGCCGAGCCCAGGCCCCAGATCAGGTCAGCGAGGCGACGCCAGCCTCATGACAGCAAATCGCGGCGGTGGAGGTGTGCTGCCGTACCATACAAAGATGATCTTCTTCAGCAGGAGACCAAGTGATGGGTGGAGGTGGTGATGGTTTGGGCTTCCTTTGTGGTACTTCGTCCCCGTTGTCATTTTGGCCAATGTCGGTGAATTTGAATTTTTCATAGCATACTCATGCGATACTTGCCGGGTCTACTTCGAACTACCTGAAGTATTATAAATCTGCCACGTACTTATCTATTGGCCTGTGTATGCTCGCCGATTAGATTATATATTATGTCAATGGTTTGCCCCTTCGCACAGGAATCATAACTGATTAAGGCACATGTAGGATCGTGCCAGGAACATAAACGTTGACTGACTAAAAAATATAACAATCACAGGAGCAATGTTCACATGTCATGGTGACGTGCTTGTGATTGTATGAAACCGTCTGGGATGCGCATGAACACCTAGCCTAAAATACCAGCTCGGTAAGACTATCACCTGCACGTGAGGACAATGCAGCCATCGCGTGCGGCAGATGATTTGATTGTATCACCGATGTAAACATAGCACACATGCACTTAGTGACTAGGCACAGACACGTCGCACATCTAGCATTGAACGGTGACGTCGTGCGCGGTTGATTGTCATCAGTCGGCACTGCCGCGCGGTGGGCGGTGGGCGGTGGGCGGTGGGCGGCAGACCGGCCGGCCCGGGTGGCCCCCTCACAGTGTGGGCGGGCCGACTCTCGCCCGTCACATCTCGCCCCGCGGCAGTGGCACCGGGTAGTCGGACTTGACGCGGCGCGACGGCACCAGCGCGCCGAGCCGGCTGTAGCCGACGCCCAGCTCCTGCGGCGTGGCGTAGATCACGTCGCCGCGCTCTGGCGGCGGCGGCCGGCTGGCGGGACGCAGGCGCGCGCGCCACGCGCTGCGCTTCAGCCGGTAGAAGCCGGCGGCGGCCAGCAGCAGGCCACACTGCAGCAGCGCCACCGTGAAGGCGATCGCCACCACCGTCGAGCGTGCCGTGCAGATGACGTCCGGGTCGGCCATGGCAGATCCGGCTGTAGCAGAGCGGCCGTGGTCAGCAGACGTGGCGTGGACGTCCGGCCGTGACGTGGCTGAGGTCATGGTGGGCCGGCCGTACGCGGTCAGGTGCCAAGGGGGGTCACGGAACAGACGTGATGAGAACCGGATATCACGGGGCGGATGTCAGAGGGAACGGAGTGCAGGTCAGGTCTGCCGTCTGTGCGACAGGCCGGTGGTCAGGTTTGTGGTGAGGCATGTGGACAGATCGGTGGTCAGGTCTGTGGCCAGGTCTGTGGCCAGGTCTGTGGTCAGGTCTGCCGTCTGTGTGACAGGTCTGTGGTCAGGTCTGCCGTCTGTGTGACAGGTCTGTGGTCAGTCTGTGGTGAGGTGTGTGGGCAGATAGATGGTCAGGTCTGTGGCCAGGTCTGCGGTCAGGTCTGTGATAATAAAATGTGATAAGCTTCGTGAAGAAGCAACAATAGATGGCAATGGCAGCTTATGTACTCACTTACGCCAATATCACTTACAGGGGTCATCCATAGGCCTCTAGCATGAAAATGTACCAAGACGCAATTTGATATTCTGTTTCAAAAAGTGTGTGTATGCAAAATACAACAATGACCAACTGGCTATCGACATCCTTAAGGACCAGCATCACTCATCAGCAACGATAACGACCGACCCAGCAGAAAAAGAAACACGACGAAAACAAATGTACACACCCCTAAGCTTAACTCTTAGTGGTTGAGTGCGAGTTGGCATAAAGCACGCTGCTAATGTTTAGAGCCGTGTAGTAGGTGTCATGAGTGATGGGAGAGTAGGCTGACCTGTGAAGGTGCTGTCGTGAGTGATGAGAGAGTCGGCTGACCTGTGAAGGTGCTGGTCGTGAGTGATGAGAGAGTAGGCTGACCTGTGAAGGTGCTGTCGTGAGTGATGAGAGAGAAGGTGTCGTGAGTGATGAGAGAGTCGGCTGACCTGTGAAGGTGCGTCGTGAGTGAGAGTGCTGACCGGAAGGTGGCTGACCTGTGAGGTGCGGTCGTGAGTGATGAGAGTAGAGAGTCGGCTGACCTGTGAAGGTGTGGTCGTGAGTGATGAGAGAGTAGGCTGACCTGTGAAGGTGCTGTCGTGAGTGATGAGAGAGTCGGCTGACCTGTGAAGGTGTGGTCGTGAGTGATGAGAGAGTCGGCTGACCTGTGAAGGTGCTGTCGTGAGTGATGAGAGTCGGCTGACCTGTGAAGGTGCTGTCGTGAGTGATGAGAGAGTCGGCTGACCTGTGAAGGTGCGGTCGTGAGTGATGAGAGAGTATGCTGACCTGTGAAGGTGCGGTCGCTCCAATCCTGCCCGAACACAGAGTCGAATTGCTGTCGCTCGTGTTGCTTCGCCATGAGGTCGCCGTCTTCCATCAAGACGCGCACGGTCTCAGAGGGTATGTCCGGTCCAACCACCAGCTGTACACCAGGGCAGACTAGGTCACACCAGCGTCGGCGGAACACCAACCACCAGCTGTACACCAGGGCAGACTAGGTCACACCAGCGTCGGCGGAACACCAACCACCAGCTGTACACCAGGGCAGACTAGGTCACACCAGCGTCGGCGGAACACCAACCACCAGCTGTACACCAAGGGCACACCAAACCACCAGGTCACACCAACCACCAGCTGTACACCAGGACAGACCAGGTCACACCAGCGTCGGCGGAACACCAACCACCAGCTGTACACCAGGGCAGACTAGGTCACACCAACCACCAGCTGTACACCAGGGCACACCAGGTCACACCAACCACCAGCTGTACACCAGGACAGACCAGGTCACACCAGCGTCGGCGGAACACCAACCACCAGCTGTATACCAAGGCAGACCAGGTCACACCAACCACCAGCTGTACACCAGGGCACAGGCACAACCTGACACCAGGTCACACCGACCACCAGCTGTACACCAGGACAGACCAGGTCACACAAGCGTCGGCGGAACACCAACCACCAGCTGTACACCAGGGCAGACTAGGTCACACCAGCGTCGGCGGAACACCAACCACCAGCTGTACACCAGGGCACACCAGGTCACACCAACCACCAGCTGTACACCAGGGCACACCAGGTCACACCAGGTCACACCAACCACCAGCTGTACACCAGGACAGACCAGATCACACCAACCACCAGCTGTACACCAAACAGACCAGGTCACACCAGCGTCGGTGGCCCGACAAACTCAGTCGGCAGACCACCAACCGGCTCAGTCCGGCAGACACAGGCCAGCTCAGTCCGGCTCAGTCTGGCTCAGACCGACCCAGTCCGGCCGGCTCAGACTGATTCGGTCCGGTTCAGACCGGCTCAGTCCGGCCGGCTCAGACTGATTCAGTCCGGTTCAGACCGGCTCAGTCCGGCTCAGACCGACCCAGTCCGGCCGGCTCAGACTGATTCGGTCCGGTTCAGACCGGCTCAGACTGGATCAGTCCGGCTCAGACTGGATCAGTCCGGCTCAGACCTGCTCAGTCCGGCTCAGTCTGGCGCAAGGAACAAAGAACAATTTTGGTACTAAGGTGGCGTTATTAGAGCATGGGTGAATGCCAGTTGAAACTACGATGATAAAAGTAGCTTCGAAAATGGTGTCCGCGATAAAGCAAGTGATTCATTACATCAAGCATTGAGCCAACAGGTCTCAGGAAGCGCATCATCCCGCAACTAATAAGTCGAAAGTTATCGAAAAACAATTGGGGACAATCGGTTTTATAATTGAGGTATGCAAGCGCTATGCCTGGTACGAACTTTAGCTGGCAGAGGTGGCATAAGCTCATAAATGGTCTTTCGTGCGTCGATACTTCCACAAGGAAGGCAATGGAATGAAAACGATCGCATCCACAGCATTCCATGTTCATGTTTTGAAAGACTAAACCTAAAAACGTTTTTTTTTGTCCACATGGATAATGTACGTGCACTTTTTGTTTTGTCCTTTTTTGCCACATGCAGGGCATTAAGAGTGTACATCACGTCAGGCCACGTACATGGCGGTATTGTCTCCGATGCGGGATGCAGGCTGACTGACCGAGGCGGTGAGAGGCAGCGACACCGGCAGCAGATATTCTGGCGCGGCAGCAGTCTCGTGCCCCGGCACGACGCCAAATCTCGTCTCTGGGGTCTTCTGAACATCAGCGGCTGGCTGTGAGCGGAGGCCAGCTGCAGCCCATGGCTCTCTCGGCGACTCCAGCGGCTCCCCAGCCGACTCCAGCGGCTCTCCTGCCGGCTCCAGCGGCTCTCCTGCCGGCCCCAGCGGCTCTCCTGCCGGCTCGAATGGCTCCAATGCCGGCTGTGGCTCCTGTTCGCCTGTATAAGGTCGACGATGTCGAGACAGCTCCGGCAACAACGGGGACGGCGTCATCTCTGAGATGGAGATGTTCTCTAGCAGGGCCGTCACAGCACTCATCACCGGCTGGGAGCCAGTGTAGCCCGCTGAGGACAATAACGTCTCGTTAAGTCGTACACAAATGAATGCTTCTGCCAACATCACATCAGAAGTCGCTTTCTACGCCGGTACCAGGCGGCTGAAAGTCGATGCTTAGCTAGCTAACAGTATGATTAACATAGCAGAGTGGAAGCCTGAAGCTTTCATTTAGCCCTTCCGATTTCTCGTCTTCTCTCTTTCACCCTCCCCTCCATATCGCCATCTTCTCTCGTTGTCCCGACCGCGTCCTGTGAGCTCACCTGTGGTGGCGGGGTGCTGGGTGGTGGCGAGGTGCTGGGTGGCGGCTGAGGTGCTGGGCGAGGTCGGGGGCGTGGTGAGCGGCAGGCGGCTGGTCAGGCGGATGGTCCGGTCCTCGGGTACTACGGCGGCGTTCTGCGCGATGACCGCTTGCTCTGGCTCGGCCGTCTCGTTCAGAGAGCGGCGGCGCCGGCGGCCGTACGAGTTGCCACCGTCGCAGCGCGCCTGCCGGTGGGGTGGTGTCAGCGCCGGCGGCAGCTCCACACCGCCGGCGGCCGGTGGGTGTTTACACCGAGGTGGGGTGGTGTCAGCGCCCGTGTCACCTCCACACCACCGGCGGACGGTGGGTGTTCACACTGAGGTGGGGTGTGTCAGTGTCACCTCCACACCACCGGCGGACGGTGGGTGTTCACACTGAGGTGGGGTGTGTCAGTGTCACCTCCACACCACCGGCGGACGGTGGGTGTTCACACTGAGGTGGGGTGTGTTCACCCCCACGCGGCGCGGTGGGAGTTCGAGTGGGTCAGTGTCACCTCCACACCGCCGGCGGACGGTGGGTGTTCGACTACTTGTCATGTCGATGGTGGGGTGGTGTCAGCGCCCGTGTCACCTCCACACCGCCGGCGGTCCGTGGGTGTTTACACTGACGTGGGGCAGTGTCAGTGCCGGTGCGTGTTCACACTGATATAGCGCACTCTATGCGGTACGGAGTAGGCAGGCAGCGACATACATGTGGACTTTCATATGATAGGAAGCATGTAGTCGGTTGTAGGTACAGGTGAATCCCAAACACAAGAAAGCAATCATATAGAAGCCGAAGAACATTTGGTTGCTACAATAGCTGTAAAAATAAATCGTGTCTTATAACACTTTTCGAATGTTAACGTGATAGGCCTTCGCATTTTCAATAAAATACCACACACACATACACACACACACACACACATATATATATATATATATATATATATATATATATATATATATATATATATAAATGGTACTGTTGCTGCAAGTTAGAAAACCAACTCAGAGCATAATCTTTGCTTATATAGCCACAGGACTTGGTAGCCACAACGTTTGGGCTATGTTCGATCCCAATGATTAATAGGGCAATCACTCGTTTATAAACCCATTGTCTAAGATTGAGGACAAATTGGTGGCGTTCCATTCAACATTTTCCTAGTCAGCTATCGATGCTTCACTAACCCCACCCGCTCGCCTACCCTCTTACTAGCCAGCTTAGCTATGGATTCCTCACTAATCCCACTCGCTCGCCTACCCACTTACTAAACGGCTTAGTGAGCTATGGCTGCCTCGTCACCCCGCTCGCTCGTCTACCCTATTACTAGTCAGCTTAGTCAGCTGTGGATATCTCACTAACCACATTCACTCCCCTAACCCCTTACTTAACCGCTACTCGCCACACACAAACATTAATGACTTCTTTTGGCACGGCTATCGCGACGACCTCAGATTTTTTCAGATATGACACATTTTTTATTCCCCTCCTGTATGATATGTGAATTCTCGTGCCATCGGCCATGCACAACAATAAGTACACGACTGGCGGACCTGCACGTATCAGTGGACACTCGTTCTGGCAGAACTGTAAACACTGTAGTTTTTACAGCAGATCTGTAAACACTGTAAACACTGGGGGGTACTCGTCCTAGTAGAACTGCACATACCAGCAAACACACGTCCTGGCATGATAATGCGTACCAGCACGCACTCGTCCTGGCACAACAGCACATAGTTAGCTATTTGGGCTTTAGGGCGCGTCGACCCTGTTGATCATATAGCGCCCATAGACAACAGCACACACCGGCGGGCACTCGTCCTGGCAGAACTGCACGGTGGCGAAGAAGTTGACGCGCGACGTGCTGGGGAACCTGAAGGCCTTGAAGATGGCCACCAGGTTCTTGTTGTCGCGGTCCATTCGCAGCGCGGGGAAGATGGTCTCATCCCGCGGACACCTGCAGCGTGCCCAGCGGTGGAACAGGGTGGCTAACAGGCGTGACACCAGTACCGGTACTGAGTGTCGTGACACCAACACGCACTAAACAGTCGTGACACCCAGTACACGGCACTAAACAGCGTCACTCACATACACCACTAAACAGTCGTACACCCAGTACACAACACTAAACATCTTAACACCAGTACACGACACTAAACAGTCGTGACGCCCAGTACACAGCACTAAACAGCGTCCTCACACCCAGAACACAGCACTAAACAGTGTCGTAACACCCAGTACACAGCACTAAACATTGTCGTGACATAAATAGTCGGTACACCCAGTACACGGCACTAAACAGCGTCCTCACACCCAGAACACAGCACTAAACAGTGTCGTAACACCCAGTACACAGCACTAAACATTGTCGTGACACCAAGTACACGGCACTAAACAGTGTCGTGGCACCCATAACACGGGATTTAACAATGTCATGACACCCAATGCACGACACTAAGCAATGTCCTGACACCCTGAACACGACACTAAACAGTGTCCTGACACCAAGTACACGGCACTAAACAGTGTCGTGGCACCCATAACACGGGATTTAACAATGTCATGACACCCAATGCACGACACTAAGCAGTGTCGTAAAACCCAGTGCACGACACTAAACAATGTCCTGACACCAAGAACACGACACTAAACAGTGTCGTGATACCCAGAACACGACACTAAACAGTGTCCTGACACCCAGTACACGACACTAAACAGTGTCCTGACACCAAGTAGACGACACTAAACAGTGTCGTAACAACCATAACATGGCATTTAACAATGTCATGACACCCAGTGCACGACACTAAACAATGTCCTGACACCCAGTACACGGCACTAAACAATGTCGTAACACCCAGTACACGACACTGAACAGTGTCGTAACACCACAAGTTCACACGACACTACGGCACAAGTGAAGCTACGTGGCCCACCGCTTCCGGTCACAGGCCGCTCACCCCCGGTCACCGTGAGCTACGTGGCCCACCACACCGTGTCCGGCACAGCCGCTCACCCCCGGTCACCTAAGCTACGTGCCCAACCAGCCGTGCCGCACAGCCGCTCACCCCCGTCACCTGTACTACGTGGCCCACCACACGTGTCCGGTCACAGGCCGCTCACCCCCGGTCACCAGTGAGAGCTACGTGGCCCACCACAGCCGTGTCCGGTCACAGGCCGCTCACCCCCGGTCACCAGTGACCACGCCGTGTCCGGTCCACCCTCACCCGTCCGTGGCCCACCACAGCCGTGTCCGGTCACAGGCCGCTCACCCCCGGTCACCTGTGAGAGCTACGTGGCCCACCACAGCCGTGTCCGGTCACAGGCCGCTCACCCCCGGTCACCAGTGAGAGCTACGTGGCCCACCACAGCCGTGTCCGGTCACAGGCCGCTCACCCCCGGTCACCAGTGAGAGCTACGTGGCCCACCACAGCCGTGTCCGGTCACAGGCTTCTCACCCCCGGTCACCTGTGAGAGCTACGTGGCCCACCACAGCCGTGTCCGGCACCCCCCCGCCCACAGCCGTGTCCGGTCACAGGCTTCTCACCCCCGGTCACCTGTGAGAGCTACGTGGCCCACCACAACAGTGTCCCGTCATAGGCCGCTCACCCCTGATCGTCGATGAGCGGCAACAGCTCTCCGTTGTCGGTGCGAGCCTCGACGCTCTTGCCGAGAATGCCGAAGGCACTTCCCGGGTCGGCTACGATCATGAAGGTCAGCTCCTCGCCCAGGGTGACATCGGACGTGTCACGACCTTGGCGTCCTAGGATTCGGAGACTAACACTAGGGGTCGGCGCTGTGTTTGTAACCACCGAAGTACCCACGGGACGAAAGGGCACACTGCAACAGAACAGATGAAGTTAGCCACGTTACCGTGAAGGAAAGAATGTCTGCGACCGCCGGGGAGAGGACAAAGCGGAGAACAAAGCAAACGAGGTTCAGGCTATTTGGAGGATAATAAAACGGACTTCGATGCGGTTTCTCTTTGGCTTCTCGTCCCCATACCCCAGCAGGGCAACAGTCGTTGGCCGATGCACGGGTGCACGGTCGAGGGGAAGGAATAAGTTCCAAACAATTTTTCAATAACACACATTTCTCTTCAGAAATTATAAAGCAAGCGCAAGTTTTAATGTTCCTTGTCATATGTGTATATGCACGCCCGTTTATTCCGGTCCAACTAAATGTGTTCCCTTGACCACAACCTTGACGGCTACCTCAATTTCGGAAAACATCACACCCGCGCACTGTGGCGCACCTCGTGTGGAAACTACATTCCACCCGGCTGTCCACGCGCTACGGCGGGGCTCCCCGTCGCGCGGTCTTACTTGACATCGACGCCGCCGCCCTCGGTGAAGCGATTGCCGGAGGGAGCCAGGGTCACAGTTTGGTCGTTGGCGTCGAACGTGCACTCGACTCGCACGGTGCGGTCAGCGTCCTGCATGATGGTCGGATGCTGCTGGATCACCACGTGGTTCACGTAGCGACCGCGGTCCTGACCAGGGTCATCAGTACAGGTCAGGTGACGTGCGACCACGAGGTCACATCAGGGGACAGATCAACACAACTGGCCCTATCCAGATCAAAATCGGAGATTCCGGCTAGAGCAAGCACTTCTTAGCTTTTCGTTATCTAATATTCGCAACCCGAACAACATCAAAGCGCGCATGTTATGAGTATCGCACGTGCTGAAGCTGCAGCAACACCCTTGCCCACAATATGAGTCATCTCGTTAGTATATGTGCACTGCTAGTCGTCCATTGCATGACACGCGCTGAAGCTATAGCACCAGCCTTACCCACAATGTGACTCATCTTTTCTGTATATGTGCATTGTCGGTCATCTACTTACGGGGGCGCAGCCAGGATTTTCTTGAGGGGGCTCGACGAAAAAAAATGTAGTGAAAAAGAGATTGTTTCCAGCACGCCGAAATTTCTGGCTTTGGTCGGTGATATCCCAAAATGTCTTCTTTGATCTAGTTGTATGCTTAAGGGTGGGGAACCCCACCCCTTTATGCGCCTCTGTCTGCTTAAAATAGGTGGATTATTGTTGAACCTAACGGGGAATCCCAAACCATGCAAGTTGCATATATTAGCCTGCCCATTCTCGGGGTGTTCATATTCGCATCCCCCCTAAGATTTTCTGCAGACAGTGAACAAACGGTGCACTGCAGCGCGCTGAAATTTGGCATACCTTTTCACCTTTCCCACATCAAGGTGTTACCTTGTGTGAAAATTGTCAGGTTAAGTCCTCTACGGTCACCGAATGATTCAAGGTCAAGTGAGTTTACCTACAAAAAAAGGTCAGCCAGTTGCTACGCTTTAACGGATAAAGATGCCTGAATAAAAACATGAGCGCTTGCTTTTCTTTAGGGATGCAACAAAACGCACCAGATGAACTGTAATCCTTTTCGTTTTCGATGACGTATTTATTTTGCATTTGCCCATTGGGGCTAAAATATAATATTTTGGCTAATGTAAAACACTTTTATGAGTGAAACTCGACTTAAGACAACATTTCCCGGTGGGCTCTATCCAGTAGGAAAATACAACTTGAAGAACATTCAAAACTCAACATTTAGAGACTTTGCAAAAATTAAACTATTTATTTCTGGCTGGGCAATCATTTTGGGTGCATGGTCGATTTCGCCTCGCTTTTTCATTCCGAATTATTCTAGTTTTTAAAATCTACCCCAAAATGAACATCCCAGAGACCCAAACATGGCGCATGTCGTGTTCCCATAGACAATTTTAATATAGTGATTTTTGGGCGGGTGGCTTCGGACCCTACTTGTCGAGCGCTTTCCGACACCATTTTTTTCGTGCAATGCTTAGTTTGGAGAATAGAGAGGGATATTTTAATGAACCCTTGTCCGAGAGGGGATGTGAGAATCTGGCTGCTACGGCTGAAGTATTAATCCCAATTTATACCTGGAAATCTTCAAAGATGTACAGTGGAAGCTTGCGAAGAAGAACCCATTTGGATGAGCTATCTTTTCAAAAGCTAGGTCAACCTGCTGGTAAATGTCTGCCTGTCATATGGTTGATGGTTAACCTGGCAGAAACCCTGTTCAGAATAGGCCGTGTTAGTCGTCTGTCAATATATTACTGGGAAAGCATACAACCACAGCTGGTCCGCCGGGCGGCCGCGGGGCACTGACCTCCTCGACGGTGCCGCAGCGGCTGCCCAGCGGGATGGACAGCATCACCTGCTGCCTGCCGTTGCCCATGTCGAAGCAGGCCTGCGCGTTGCCGGTGGCGTACACGCGACCGTTGAAATTGCGTCCGAAACTGAACGTGACGGCCATGTCGTTTTTGCTGCACTCCACTTGCACTGCGGCACAGACTGACGTCACAAGGGCGTCGGTTCTGGCTAGTCGGTAGCAGCAGATAACGCAGCTGCGAAGCTGAAAAGCTAACCTTGAAATATAGCTATTTTACGTGACAGTTTCTGCGGCATTCCTCCCTCCATGAGTGCACTCGAAATACAAAGAGATGCGTGCGTAGACATTCACACATATCAATACACACCGATTGCTAGCGCCCATGCACAATCACCCAGTCAGTCAGTCAGTCAGTCAGTCTTAGTCAGTTTTCCAAATTCAAATTGTAGGAAAGACATGGAAGATGAAACAAGAAAGTTGTGCTACAGCTTGACTGTGTCTGAGGCACGGGCACTACGAGCAACATACACGGTGACCCAGACTTCTGCATGATACCGGCGACATGGTACCGGTGGCATGGTACCGGTGGCATAGTACCGGCGGCATGGTACCGGCGGCATGGTACCGGCGGCATAGTACCGGCGACATGATACCGGCGGCATGGTACCGGCGGCATAGTACCGGCGACATGATACCGGCGACATGGTACCGGTGGCATGGTACCGGCGGCATAGTACCCGCGGCATGGTACCGGTGGCATGCAAATGGAACAACAGGCGCTGAAAGAGACTGTGGAAGAGAGCAGGAGAGACGGGGAGAGAGGCTGTACAGCGGTACAGCATGCTTGACTGACTAGAGACGCCACAGCCTCGGTAGCTGAGTCAGAACAGGCTTGGAATCTTCAACTAGAAGTGCTGCGCTGATCCGGATGCCGGCAGACTTTACTGCGAAACGGTTCCAACTAATCACGTGGCTAGGTCGCGTGCACGGTATGGCTGCCCACAAATAAGCCTCGGATGCGCTCGACGAAAATTAGAAAGTGATCTACTGCTCGGAGCTATTATGATGTAGATATTCAGACATGACACACGAAATAGAAGCTACACTACGTGGTTACGATGCTGTTCTAAGCTACGGGTCATGTCGCAACTCCGCAACCAGCACAGGTGCTGACCAAACTTAGAAGAGCTTCTAATTCAACATATGGTTCAACCAAGGAAATCAGCTAAGCAATTATCGTACAAACTATGTTCAAGTTTCTAAATTCACACAGTGGTTGATGCCATTGCAATTACTTCGCTGTGTCGTGCGATTACCATTTCGATTTATAATTGCAATACCAAAAGTAATTCCAACGAGGTTACACTATTTCGTATTCTGGCTGCAGTGCGTGCCTTTTAGACGCGCCATGATGTCGTTGGCGTGTCCCAGTACGCCAGGGCTGTACTCCGCCTCTCCCCGTCTCTCCTCTCCGCTCAAGAGTCTTCTTTCCGCGCCGGCCACACTGCTGGCCTGCCCAGCAAAAGTGGCGACAGGACTGCTCCGGTTATTGGCCTGCCCAGTAAGAATGGTGGCAGGACTACTCCGGTTATTGGTCTGCCCAGTAAGAATGGTGAGAGGACTGCTCCGGTTATCGGTCTGCCCAGTAAGAATGGCGTGAGGACTGCTCCAGTTTTCGGTCTGCCCAGTAAGAGTGGTAACAGGATTCCACTCCGGTTATCGGTCTGCCCAGTAGGAATGGTGAGACGACTGCTCCGGTTATCGACATGCCCAGTAAGAGTGGCGACAGGACTGCTCCGGTTATCGGCCTGCCCAGTAAGAGTGGCGACAGGACTGCTCTTGTTATCGGTCTGCCCAGTAGGAGTGGCGACAGGACTGCTCCAGTTATCGACTTGCCCACTAAGAGTGGTGACAGGCGCGCTATGGTGACCTCTCTTCTCTGGCAGAGGGACGATAGGTATGTTATGCTTCTCGAGCTTCCACTGCAAGGGAATGACCATAATTTCGCTCTCCACCGTCAGCTCCGGCAAAGGAATAACGGGGAGGTCGTCCCCCTTCTGTTTCGGCTGTTGATTGACGGGGAAGCCACGCTCCCACGTCTGCTCCGGCAGGGAGATGACGGGAATGTCCTCCGTCATCTGCTCCGGCAGGGGGATGACGGGAATGTCCTCCGTCCGCTCCGGCAGGGGGATGACGGGAATGTCCTCCGTCCGCTCCGGCAGGGGGATGACGGGAATGTCGTCCGTCCGCTCCGGCAGGGGGATGACGGGAATGTCGTCCGTCCGCTCCGGCAGGGGGATGACGGGAATGTCGTCCGTCCGCTCCGGCAGGGGGATGACGGGAATGTCCTCCGTCATCTGCTCCGGCAGGGGGATGACGGGAATGTCGTCCGTCCGCTCCGGCAGGGGGATGACGGGAATGTCCTCCGTCCGCTCCGGCAGGGGGATGACGGGAATGTCGTCCGTCCGCTCCGGCAGGGGGATGACGGGAATGTCGTCCGTCATCTGCTCCGGCAGGGGGATGACGGGAATGTCGGCCGCCTGCTCCGGCTGTGGATTGACGCGGACGCGCCGCTGCCCCGTCCGCGCCGTTGTCGAGACAGGCAGTGTGGCGCCACGGCGGCCTGCCGCCAGCCCATTACCGGTACGACAGACGGACCGCTCGCTGAAGACGCTCTCCACGTCGGCGACGAGCGCACTCTCTCCCAGACTGCCCGTGTCGTCGCTGCTGATGGTGCACTCGCGGCGGCGCTCGTTGAAGTTGTAGCTGCGACACCTGGCGACCACGCGGCATACACGGTCGATGCCAGCCCCGGCCGGATAATAACTCACCGGTGGTTACGCAGTGGTGCGCGTAGGAGTGAGGTGTAAACATCATGCTGGCCCACCGTTAGATATGACCAGCCACATGAAGGCTTTTGAACGTTTGCTCCGGCAGGGAGCAAACGTTTGCTCCGTTTGCATTTACTTTGAATGAAATTCCCGTTGATTTTGATACATTTTTAGTTGCCTCAAGACTACAGGCAGATGAAGACAAACGACCAGACTGCACTTACTCCAGACCGTGAGTTGCTAAATCCGAGCACCACACTCAGGAGCGCGCGCTCTCCAGAAACACTCATTGCACCACAATCGCCAGTCAAAATATTACAAACACAGCCAAGTCTCTTAGTTCACTTGGGGCAGCGCTCAACCAACGTCTCTTCGGCACTTTGAAGGCGGTCAGCAGTGCCAACAACGCGCTCAGCCTGCACGACCAGATCAGTGCACATGAGTTTGGGCGCAACCCTCGTGGGATGCTTTGTGACTGCTGGACAATGGCTAGAAGTCATATTCACATATAGAGCACTCCCAAGCGAACTGAGCAGTAGCTTTCAGCATCTCTGAAATTTCACAAATATCATCACAGATATAGGAAGCTCCTCAGAGCGACACCGCACATACCCACCTCTCGGTAGCAAGCTACAAATTTCCCCTTTGGATACTATACTTGGTTTGTCCCTCCTTTGACTTTCGTTATTTCGTGATTCCGAAGTGACCCATTACATATTACATAACGGCCCCAGTCCCTACCCATCCACCCACACAACTGCCGTCGTGTCACTCACTTGAAGTCTCGCTCCACGTCGCAGTAGCGCATGCAGTCCTCTTTGTTGTTGACGCGCTGAAACATGCGATCCACGTACGGCAGCATGCGACTCTCAACGTCGCGGTACTCGCAGTTGGGCGGGTCTGCAACGACACGTTGTGTGTGTGTCAATATATTTTCCAGCCTGCCACCGTGTGGTGATGTCGGCTGTCAAAACGTACGTCGTCGCCAGCATCGTCCTTCCAGGGGACACCCAGAGCACACGATGCGCATGCGCAAGTCGAAAATGTTTGCACATGAACGATGTACACGTAAGACATGTATGATGGCGAGTACGGTGAGTTTGGGGTGCTAAATGATCACGCTATGGTGGAAGCGCCCTTAAGCTTAAATAACTAACGGTGAGTTTGCCTTGCGGTCTGAAGCGTACCAGGAGCGCACTGGTTCTCCAGGTAGTCGACGCCACGCTGGTAGACAAACGCGTCCGGCTGAGTTCGCCGAGTCTCGGTGGACAGACGGCAGATCTGCTCTCGGTAGTTGTACTCGGCCGACCTGTCAGAAACAACCGAGGTCACCGTCAGGCCACCATCAGGTCATCAAATCGAAGGCCACCCGGTGTAACTGTGACGTCCCCGTGGCAGTACTGCATGATCTCGGCCGGCCAAAGGCGTCCAGACACAGCAACACTGACATGCCATATTTCACCGTCAACCACACTTGCCTGCAGGGCATGCGGACGTTCCGAAGACACAGTGTCTCGCACAGCTCCTTAGTGCGCACACGCGGCTGCACCAGGTCATCATGACCCTCCAGCATGTAGTTTGGAGCGCGTTCGAACGTCCAGCCTTTGCCACATGTCCTCTCTGTGGAATGTCAGACGGACGGTGAGATGGAAAACTGAACTGATCTGCAGTGGAGACGAAATATGAATCAGCGCACGCGACGAGTGGTAAGACTGCTCTACGCACACAATACATTAATATTAACGCTATGAGGTGGGTTGTACAAAAACAGCTTCAAAATTGTTTCGGATATTTTAGGTTAGAAATAACTCCTACACTTCACGCTAGGGACTGTGACGGGCGTAAGTTGCAGCACAAGAGAGTTAGGAAGAGATGCAAGCGAAAACATCGCATACAAGCTGAAGAAGCGTTGCATATTTCGATGATACGAACGCGTAGTTCTGATCAGTGCTACCGAAGAGCAGCTGCAGTACAGCTGCAGGACTCGAATGCAGCCCGCCCATATCACACCAGTAGCGTCGCTGGAGCTACCCGGCTGAACAGCAGCCGTCCAAGTCACGTCCGCACTTACCTTCAATGCAGACCTTCTCGAAATAGGCAGACCCGGCAGCTTCGGAGAGGGCGCGGCCATCTTGTCCGGCCGAGTTTTCCAGGCCGTAGCACCGCTCGCCGCGCTCGCTATACTCGAGACTGGTGCCGAGACAGCGGCGGTTCCGCTCACACTGCGGAGCCACAAGCCATCAGCGTCCGCACGCAGGTGAGGTCGCTTGTTTGGGTGGACATTGTTAAGGTTGTGAATAGCTATCACACAGCCAGGCGACGTGTCTGCTTAAAAAGGGGCTCGGCAAACTTCGTCTTTTCAATGACAAATAGTGCAATGATGGCCGATGGGTCTTGATATCCTTATATGACAAGGAAGAGACACACAATACGGCTCACTTTAAAGGCGGTGCAAATGGTCTATATGGTCCGGCACGCCTAAAAAAATCCTCCCCCCTACCGATCATGATTGAGGGTTTTCGCCGTGTTCTTGAAACCTTGTACTTGAGTCTGCGAGAAGGAAGCTTTTTCTTTTAAGGATGCAGACATTATCCAGAAGTTTTAGGAGCGATATTGGGGAGTGAAGGCAAACTCCACGGTGCATGACGCTGTGTTGCAAACCGCCTAGTTAGTGTTTAGAATACATCAGTGCATCAACTGCATCAGCTATATAGCACCCATGACCCCATCAGCGGATACATGCAAACTGGATCCCACCGAACTGGATTTTACCTTCGAGTCCTTCATGCTTGAGGAAGGGACATCCTAACTGAGCCACGCATGAACACGTAGACGAAGCGGTATTATGCGTAAAACCCAAAACAACAATCGCGTTTTCTGGGTATGCACATATTTATGTCTTAAATTATTAGCACGTTTGAAATTCAACGTATTGTAATTGAAAGCGATCAAGAATGCCAAAATTAAACCATACATTTTGACGGCTTGTCTTTATTAATGTACTGCTAACAAGGGCACACCGATTAAATGTACGGCTAAATGTGAGCTTAACTTATCTCTTTCGATTTTAATTAGTATACTCTTAAGCGTTAAAATCACAGGATCATCAACACTGTTAAGTACCATACAGCACAGTGCTCATTTGAATGCAACATGACCACCTTGCCAGGACCACTGTGTGTGCCGACACCACTGACCTGGAGCAGGACCACTGTGTGTGCCGCCACCACTGACCTGCAGCAGGACCACTGTGTGTGCCGCCACCACTGACCTGCAGCAGGACCACTGTGTGTGCCGCCACCACTGACCTGGAGCAGGACCACTGTGTGTGCCGCCACCACTGACCTGTAGCAGGACCACTGTGTGTGCGGCCACCACTGACCTGCAGCAGGACCACTGTGTGTGCCGCCACCACTGACCTGCAGCAGGACCACTGTGTGTGCCGCCACCACTGACCTGGAGCAGGACCACTGTGTGTGCCGCCACCACTGACCTGGAGCAGGACCACTGTGTGTGCCGCCACCACTGACCTGGAGCAGGACCACTGTGTGTGCCGCCACCACTGACCTGGAGCAGGACCACTGTGTGTGCCGCCACCACTGACCTGGAGCAGGACCACTGTGTGTGCCGCCACCACTGACCTGGAGCAGGACCACTGTGTGTGCCGCCACCACTGACCTGGAGCAGGACCACTGTGTGCCGCCACCACTGACCTGGAGCAGGACCACTGTGTGTGCCGCCACCACTGACCTGGAGCAGGACCACTGTGTGATTGCAGCGCCACTGGGCCACTGACCTGGAGCAGGACCACTGTGTGTGCCGCCACCACTGACATGGAGCAGGACCACTGTGTGTGCCGCCACCACTGACCTGCAGCAGGACCACTGTGTGTGCCGCCACCACTGACCTGGAGCAGGACCACTGTGTGTGCCGCCACCACTGACCTGCAGCAGGACCACTGTGTGTGCCGCCACCACTGACCTGGAGCAGGACCACTGTGTGTGCCGCCACCACTGACCTGGAGCAGGACCACTGTGTGTGCCGCCACCACTGACCTGGAGCAGGACCACTGTGTGTGCCGCCACCACTGACCTGGAGCAGGACCACTGTGTGTGCCGCCACCACTGACCTGGAGCAGGACCACTGTGTGTGCCGCCACCACTGACCTGGAGCAGGACCACTGTGTGTGCCGCCACCACTGACCTGGAGCAGGACCACTGTGTGCCGCCACCACTGACCTGCAGCAGGACCACCGCACCACTGACCTGAGCAGGACCACTGTGTGTGCCGCCACCACTGACCTGAGCACATGTGCGCCACTGTGGCAGACATGTGCCGCCACCACTGACCTGCAGCAGGACCACTGTGTGTGCCGCCACCACTGACCTGAGCAGGACCACTGTGCACCACTGACCTGAGCAGGACCAGTATGTGTGCCGCCACCACTGACCTGCAGCAGGACCACTGTGTGTGCGGCCACCACTGACCTGCAGCAGGACCACTGTATGTGCCGCCACCACTGACCTGCCGCACCACTGACCTGCAGCAGGACCACTGTGTGTGCCGCCACCACCATGACCTGGAGCAGGACCACTGTGTGTGCCGCCACCACTGACCTGGAGCAGGACCACTGTGTGTGCCGCCACCACTGACCTGGAGCAGGACCACTGTTGTGCCGCACCACTGACCTGGAGCAGGACCACTGTGTGCCGCCACCACTGACCTGGAGCAGGACCACTGTGTGTGCCGCCACCACTGACCTGGAGCAGGACCACTGTGTGTGCCGCCACCACTGACCTGGAGCAGGACCACTGTGTGTGCCGCCACCACTGACCTGGAGCAGGACCACTGTGTGTGCCGCCACCACTGACCTGGAGCAGGACCACTGTGTGTGCCGCCACCACTGACCTGCAGCAGGACCACTGTGTGTGCCGCCACCACTGACCTGCAGCAGGACCACTGTGTGTGCCGCCACCACTGACCTGGAGCAGGACCACTGTGTGTGCCGCCACCACTGACCTGCACAGGACCATTGGGACCACTGTGTGTGCCGCCACCACTGACCTGGAGCAGGACCACTGTGTGTGCCGCCACCACTGACCTGGAGCAGGACCACTGTGTGTGCCGCCACCACTGACCTGGAGCAGGACCACTGTGTGTGCCGCCACCACTGACCTGTAGCAGGACCACTGTGTGTGCCGCCACCACTGACCTGGAGCAGGACCACTGTGTGTGCCGCCACCACTGACCTGGAGCAGGACCACTGTGTGTGCCGCCACCACTGACCTGCAGCAGGACCACTGTGTGTGCCGCCACCACTGACCTGCAGCAGGACCACTGTGTGTGCCGCCACCACTGACCTGGAGCAGGACCACTGTGTGTGCCGCCACCACTGACCTGGAGCAGGACCACTGTGTGTGCCGCCACCACTGACCTGGAGCAGGACCACTGTGTCAGCAGGACCACTGTGTGTCCGCCACCACTGACCTGGAGCAGGACCACTGTGTGTGCCGCCACCACTGACCTGCAGCAGGACCACTGTGTGTGCCGCCACCACTGACCTGCAGCAGGACCACTGTGTGTGCCGCCACCACTGACCTGGAGCAGGACCACTGTGTGTGCCGCCACCACTGACCTGGAGCAGGACCACTGTGTGTGCCGCCACCACTGACCTGGAGCAGGACCACTGTGTGTGCCGCCACCACTGACCTGGAGCAGGACCACTGTGTGTGCCGCCACCACTGACCTGCAGCAGGACCACTGTGTGTGCCGCCACCACTGACCTGGAGCAGGACCACTGTGTGTGCCGCCACCACTGACCTGGAGCAGGACCACTGTGTGTGCCGCCACCACTGACCTGCAGCAGGACCACTGTGTGTGCCGCCACCACTGACCTGGAGCAGGACCACTGTGTGTGCCGCCACCACTGACCTGGAGCAGGCAGGCCACGGTGACTCCTCGGCCTCCACTCCTCGTGTGGATCTCGTACCGGCGGCCGGCGGCGTACTCCATGTTGAGCACCTTCTCGAAGGTGAGCGTGGCGCGACAGCGACGCAGGTCCGGAGAGCGAGGCGCGCCCGTATCCACTTCGTTATCGTCGGCACCGCCGCCAGTGTCGCCTTCGACACGGGTGAACGACATGCGTGAGTTAGCTGAAACGCGAGCACTGACCACCCGCACTTGTCCCAGTTGTGCTGTCCAACTTGCTAGACGTCCCCGAGCAATTTGGCACCTCGGTGTTAATTCTGTCTGCAGCTGTCAGCAGCGTTGTGAAGTCTACGTACACACATAAACACAGCACCAACCACTTCGTCATGGCTTATTACATCACTAACACCGACAACCAGATCACCAACACCGACCACAAGATCACTAACACTGACCAACAGATCACCAACACTGATCACCAGATCACCAACACCGACCACCAGATCACCAACACTGATCACCAGATCACCAACACCGACCATCATATCACCAGCACCGACCACCAGATCGCCAACACTGATCACCAGATCACCAACACTGACCACCATATCACCAGAATCGGCCACAAGATCACCAATACTGACCACCAGATCACTAGCATCGACAACCAGATAACCAACACTGACCACCAGATCACCAGAGCACCAGAACACAGCCAAGGAGGACGAGTGTGGCGAAAGGTCACCATGTCACGCTACCTGAGCCGGGTCGACCACCAGAGGCGGGTCGGTCACCTGAGTCCGGGAGGTCGTCTGGACGGACGTCCGGGAGTTCGGTGGAGTCTGGCGGCCGCCGTACGTGTTACCACCCACACACCGGGTGGCCACGGACAGCCAGGCCGCCGTACGTGTTACCACCCACACACCGGGTGGCCACGGACAGCCAGGCCGCCGTACGTGTTACCACCCACACACCGGTGGCCACAACAGACAGGCCGCCGTACGTGTTACCACCCACACACCGGGTGGCCACGGACAGCCAGGCCGCCGTACGTGTTACCACCCACACACCGGGTGGCCACGGACAGCCAGGCCGCCGTACGTGTTACCACCCACACACCGGGTGGCCACGGACAGCCAGGCCGCCGTACGTGTTACCACCTCCAGCCCCGTACGTGTTACCACCCACACACCGGGTGGCCACGGACAGCCAGGCCGCCGTACGTGTTACCACCCACACACCGGGTGGCCACGGACAGCCAGGCCGCCGTACGTGTTACCACCCACACACCGGGTGGCCACGGACAGCCAGGCCCCGTACGTGTTACCACCCACACACCGGGTGGCCACGGACAGCCAGGCCGCCTTGCGTGTTACCACCCACACACCGGGTGGCCACGGACAGCCAGGCCCCGTACGTGTTACCACCCACACACCAGGTAGTCACGGACAGCCAGGCCGCCGTACGTGTTACCACCCACACACCAGGTGGTCACGGATGGCCAGGCCGGAAAATCACGCTGTGAGCTCCAAAGGCCGGGCCGGGGCTTCTGAAATCGCTCTGGGCCTCCACAAAGTCTGACGCGAGCCCCTGAAAATCATGCTGGGGCTTCAAAAGTTCACGCATGGGCCCCTGAAAATCACGCTGGAACAAAAACGTTCCGCAGGGGTGGTTGACAATTACGTTGGGATCCTACAAGTTTTGGCCGAGGCCAGGGAATACCACGCTGAGCCTGGAGGTCCCAAAAAGTCGCGCCTGGGCCCAAGAAAATCCCACTAGGTGCCGACAGGTCGCGCCGGGATACCAAACGTATCATCCGGAACCCTGTGTACACGTATGCAAGAAGTCCCAAAAAAAACGACGGGATTTCACAAATGTGCCGGACCCCTAACAAAAATGGCCTGGGTCTCTAAACACACCAGTAGATGTAGAACACGCTACGGGTCGGATAAAAATAGCAGTGGGCTAGGGTCTCGGCGCGATAGCCAATCTGAGAGTATATTTAACCAAACAGATGAGGTGGATCATAGCTTTGCGGTTATCCGGATTTCTTAACCACCAGGAAATGTCAGAAGAAGAGGACTAATCATCGAATTGAATTAATCAAATTTTGCCTGCGAACCTCCACGTGAAGCATTGCATCACGTCAAAAAATGTGCAAAAAATATCACGTGGCAACAAATAGCAAAACGCAAGAAGCCTATGATAAATCGTAGAATCACACGAAATGTGGCAAATGCGCCGAATACGCAAGACGGGTACACACGTGCACGAACGTTGGCTTGGTTACGCCAGAGTGTTTTGAACTGTGATGTCTGAAATTGGACAGTTTTACAACTTAAAGTGATTTGTACAGGTGTAATTTCAGCAGATTGACGTGAATTATGCAGGGATATAAAAAAAACCTTCGGACTGGTTGGGGAGCTAGTGTTGAAATCCGGTGACTCACAAACGATGGTGGTATATTGGACCCGTCCACATGACCGTTAGGTTGGCCACTAATTACTATATCTAAAACGGAACCCTTTGAAAAAATAGGGGACGAAATCTAGGGATTTTTTTTTTAAAGAGGTAGATGGCCTCTCCAAGTCCGACGCTCCCCCCTCCAGGTCAATTTTCCACGCATCTTAACGCCAGTATGGAGTGTGCAGCTTCGTCGTACCGCCAGTACAGCGTGTGCTGCACTGAAGCATCCTTCGCAATATGGGCGACACAGAACAGAGCATAATGTCGCTGCCGCAATCACCTGGTGACGAGCCGGAGCCCGGCCGTCCAGACGACCGCTGCTGGCAGACTCGCTCGGCGTACATGGCGCCATCCGCGTACCGCACCCCGGACCGGTCCAGGTCGGCCGCCCGCACGCCCGACAGCAGACAGGACGCCTGGCGGCTCCGGCTCTGTAGAGGCACACCCACTGTCAGCGGGAGCACGCTACGGCAGACAGCAGACAGGACGCCTGGCGGCTCCGGCTCTGTAGAGGTACACCCACTGTCAGCGGGAACACGCTACGGCAGACAGGACGCCTGGCGGCTCCGGCTCTGTAGAGGTACACCCACTGTCAGCGGGAGCACGCTACGGCAGACAGGACGCCTGGCGGCTCCGGCTCTGTAGAGGTACACCCACTGTCAGCGGGTACACGCTACGGCAGACAGGACGCCTGGCGGCTCCGGCTCTGTAGAGGTACACCCACTGTCAGCGGGAACACGCTACGGCAGACAGGACGCCTGGCGGCTCCGGCTCTGTAGAGGTACACCCACTGTCAGCGGGAGCACGCTACGGCAGACAGGACGCCTGGCGGCTCCGGCTCTGTGAAGGTACACCCACTGTCAGCGGGATCACGCTACGGCAGACAGGACGCCTGGCGGCTCCGGCTCTGTAGAGGCACACCCACTGTCAGCGGGAGCACGCTACGGCAGACAGGACGCCTGGCGGCTCCGGCTCGAAGGTACCCCACTGTCAGCGGGACACGCACGGCAACGGGGCTATAGGGGAACGCTACGGCAGACAGACGCCTGGCGGCTCCGGCTCTGTAAGTACACCCACTGTCAGCGGGTACACGCTACGGCAGACAGACGCCTGGCGGCTCCGGCTCTGTAAGTACACCACTGTCAGCGGGACGCACGGCACAGGGGGCCTTCAGCGGGACACGCTACGGCAGACAGCAGACAGGACGCCTGGCGGCTCCGGCTCTGTAGAGGTACACCCACTGTCAGCGGGAACACGCTACGGCAGACAGGACGCCTGGCGGCTCCGGCTCTGTAGAGGTACACTCACTGTCAGCGAGAACACGCTACGGCAGACAGGATGAGACAAACAGTCTGTGGGCCCCACCACCAACCGCCAGCGGGTCCCAAGACAGGCAGCCGAAAGGTCCCACGACAGACAGCCGGCGGCTTTTGTCTTCATTATGTGTGCTGTGCATCGAGGTTACCTTTTTGCAGTAACAAAGTATGTTCGTTTGTAGTATGCAAAAGTGGAATGACCACGCTCGCTTACGCCGAATGGAACGAAACAATGTCCACAAGATATACATTAACCCAACATCGAATGGTATTTAGAAGTAATAAAGTGAAGAAATGCCCCTCTTCACATTATTCCACATTACTACGTTTAAATTACTTCACTTTAGCCGCCCGACGACTGAGTCCAGAAGATATGACCGTGTCCACGCAAGTAACCAACGTCACTGGCACGTCACTGGCACGCCACTGACGTCACTGGCACGCCACTGACGTCACTGACACGTCACTGGCACGTTACTGACGTCACTGGCACGTGCCACGCCAGCAGACTGACCGTGGAGAGGAACGAGTAGGAGGCGCAGTTGAAGTCACGCTCACTGTCGCACGCCTCGCGACATCTCGCGGCGCTGACTTCGCGAACCGCCTTGGCCGTGTAGACCAGGAACGAATCCCTCGCCTGGTTCCGGTACGAGCACTCCCGGAACTCTGCCAAAACCGCAGCGGCTGTGTTACCCACTGACACTCCGTCACTACTGCAACTGTTTCAGAATGAAGGAATGAATAGGCGCAGGGCTGTGTCGTTTGATTCGGAGCGAGTATTACGACCGGACAACGTCATTGAGGACATCACCACAAAGCAACTTAGCTTAATAGCACAGTGGTGTTATACTATCATGATATGTTTATCATAGTGCAAGTGGAAAAAGCTTGATAGCGTACATCTGATGTAAAAGAAAACAGTCACGGATCCGAACAATGGCGCGATAATTGGAGCAATTGAAGGGAGTGAAAATGCGTTGTCGAAAAGGTGACATGGAGATAACAAAAGAGCTCATCATCAAAACTATTTTGGTGGCACTTGAAATAGAGCGGGCTGTACGGAAATAGTAGGGGTAGTATTGCCCTTGCTTTTGTGGCTGCCATCTTTTAACTATCTATCCAATTTTTCTCCTCTTCCGCAAATGGTATGAAATCAAGGAAAGTCGAGGAAACAAAATCAAGGAAACAGATGTGAAAATGTTCAGAAGTAAGGAAGGGGAAACGCGAATTAGTTTGGAACAAGAGCATATAAGGTAAGCTCGGCGAGACGCGGAATGTGCGGAGTAGAACAGCGCCATGCCGAACAGCAAAACAGTGCCATCCCGAACAGGAAAGCAGCGTCATGGCGAACAGCAAAACAGCGTCATGCCGAACAGCAAAGCAGCGCCGTACCGACGGTTCGGTTGGCAGAGCGCATGGTTCAGACCGAGTGGATCAGATGGCAGCTGACTCGGTAAGGCAAGGGAGGTGGCGGCTCAGTTCGAGAATTCACTACACACCAAGCTCTCGCTGTAAATCCTGCTGTTGAACGGGAACTTCCAGACTGAGTGCTGGGGTCAGCGTCCTCAAAGGTAGTTAATCACGAATATGTTCGACACACCCACTCCAGCAAACATTAGGATTGCACTTAGCCCGACATTGACCTGAGGTCAAATCTGTCCGCTCAAACTGTAGAATATTTACGATGCCATGAAAATGAAAAACGAGTGTCTTGCAGACGAAAAAATGGCAGTCATAATAGCTCAGGCGTGAGTGACGTCAGACTGATATCATGCTGACTGACTTTTTAAAATACAAAGGAGCTCATCTTCCACCCACCTAAGGTTATCCACGGACAGTGAAGAAAAGGTTCGCGACAGCAAACATTTGGCATAGCTCTTTCAACATCGATTTGACACGTGTGAAAATTTTGGGTTCAGGTCATCTATGGTCATCGAGTGATTCAAGGTCAAGTGAGATCACCTCCAAACAAGTTCAATCAGTTGTCACGCTTTAACGGATGGATGTATTTGAAGGGAACTTTCAACGTTTGCTTATCTTTAGTGATAGAACAAAATGCACCTGACATATTTTCGATTTTTATTTGTTCTGACGAAAAAATCAAAGTCCCATTTGTATGATTTGTTCTGCATGTTTGCCCATTTGGGCTAAAATCGGAGATTCTGGCCAAAGTGAACACTTTCATGAACTAAAGTTGACTTAAAACGACGTTTTCCGATGCGCTCTTCTCATTACAAAAAGAAAAGCCAAGGAAATTAAAAACTCGAATCCTTTCCAAAGCAATCTTGAAATTTTACAAATATGTATATATTGATTTTTTGGTTGGGAACATTTTGAGGCTATGCTCAATTTCGCCTTCATTTTCTGATTCCAAATTATTTTTGTTTTAAAGTCTACCTGAACATGAACTCTCCAGAACCCAAACATGGCGTTAGTCGTGATACCATAGAGTCCTAGTGAAGTCACTTTTTGAGTGGATACAATTTTGGTGGTGGTTTCGGGCCCTACTCGTCGAATCTTTACACGTGATACCACTTTCGTTATCGTGCAACGCTTAGTTCGAATTTTAGAGGGGGCATATAATGCCCCCACAAACAGGGTGTGAGGATCTGACGGGGAAGACGTCACGGGTTGCCACGAGTGCCGATGGGCCTCTCACACAACGCGAATCGGAGGGGGAAGGGTGGCCGCCAACCCTTTAAGATCTTGCAAAAGCTGCTGAAGCTAGAAGCGCAATATTTGGATATAAGATAACAGCTGTAGTGAACTCTCGTCAGTCAAAATGTGACTACCCCAGAGCACTGCCTCCAAGGTCAAATGATGACTTTGTGACCTTGAACGATGGTCGGTCGGACGGCCGGTAGGAGGCCGGTCAGTCGACTTTGCACCTCGCAGTGCCTAATGTACCAATGATTAAAAAAACTTGTCGTGTTGCATGGGATGCGCTCATCAATTTGCACATCGTCACAAGATTGCAGCATTATAATGGCCATGCCCGTTTATGACGTATCATCGAAAACAGGAGAGGTGGTCGGATTCCTCCCCTCCGGTGAGCGTATTGATATTTCACGTTTAAATATTGCCATGTCAAAGTAAAAATATTTATGGAATAGCACTCTTCCAATTTTTACCCATCAATTCACAATTTCAAAGCAAAATACGAAACAATCTGTCCAAGAAATGTCTGAAAAGAATGTACCAAAATCAATCAATTATAAATAAAACCGACCGAGCTACGACTTAAAATGTACTGCCGTGCATACCACACCGGCAAAGGGTGGTACCGACCTGCGGGGCCGCCGCAGCGCTGGGGCGGCTGGGCTGTCGTGGAAGGTCTTACTACGCACATAAGACACACTTCCTGGTGTTCTCTGATACAGCATGTCACGGGCCTATCAATTGTCGTTTTAATTTTGCAATTGTCCCAGAAGTGCTCGAGATAACAAGGCACAATATCCCCCCCCCCCCCCCGGATCAATGGTGTGCGGCTGAGGATCACGGTTAGCGCCGGCTTAGCGAACATGATACAAAATTAATATTGAGCAAATATAATTCATTTTGCCTCTGCTGCTATTTAGACGGACGGCTAGGCGCCTCTGTGGCTACTGCGACTCTGTGGTTACTGTGTCTCTGCGGCTACTGCGCCTCTGTGGCTACTATGCCTCTGTGGCCTCTGTGGCTACTGCGCTTCAGACACACATGCCTGTAGAGCACGCCTTTTCCTGAGCCTGACATACGCTCTAATGCATCGATTCCACCGTCGTGCGTTCATGTCGGGCGGTACTATTCCACCGTCGTACCGTCCAGCGTTGTACCGCCCATATCGGGCGGTGCAACGTTGTGCAAAGGCGACACCCACCCCACCGGCAGGCCGGTTATCACCGCCGCTGCCGCCGCGACCTGACAGGTCTCCTTCCGACGCCTACCTCTGGCGCACTGGTTCTCCAGGTAGTCCTTGCCATTAGTGCGCCGGAGAGCACGTGGAGCGCTCTGGCGATTTTCTCGGCTCAGCATGCAGGTTCTGCTGCGGTACTCGTACGTGACAGATCTGGGGACGGTGTGCAGTGTTATGTTTTGCCACGATGCTGACCTGGGGACAGTATGCCGAGTTTCGCTCTGCCACGGTACCCGTACGTGGCAGATCCAGTGGCAGTGTGCAGTGTTAGGCTTTGTCACGGTACCGACCTGGGGACAGTATGCCGAGTTAGGTTCTGCCACGGTCCCCGTACGTGGCAGACCTGGAGACCTGTGGACAGTGTTCCGTGTCACCGCACTGACCTGTGCAGGGGGATCTCGGCCACTCACTGTGAGCTCCACCAACTGGCGGCAGTGTCACAGCGCCAGCACCGCGGGTTAAGTTTCGCCGTCATAACACCAGTGCCGCAATGTCAGTGTCACAGTACCAGCACCGCGGGTCAGTGTCACCGTCATAATACCAGTGACACAGTGCCACAATATACATTTCGCCGTTTGAATATCGCAAGGTCAATATCAGAGTGCTACCGTCACAGTGAGAATGCTATGTTACGGTGCTAGTGTCAAGATATCAATTTCACAGTGACAATGTCACGATGTTGGGTGTCAAAGTGTCAGTGCGACTGTGTTGGGTGTCACAGTGCCAGTGTCACTGTGCTGGGTGTCACAGTTTCGGTGTCAGGACGGAAAGCACTGCACTGAAACAAATAGCATAACATCTCCTGGAAGACGTGCAGCGTTGACACGACTAACAACTGAAGACTGACCTGCACTCAAACCTGGTCTCCTGCAGACACTCCTCCTGACACTGCAGCTTGGTGACCCCGCTGACCACGCGATCTTCGCGCACCGACAGCTCGGCGTTCACCACGCGCTCGAAGGTGTACAGCTTCCCGCAGCTGCGACCTGCGCGTGAGGGGCGAGCTGAGGGGGAAGCGGATGACTACTGCAGTACGGCATTACGGCGAAATAACACTGCGGTGGTATCGCTCGTGGGTAAGCGAGGAGCTGCTAAAAATGGGTCGGTGACGTTATTTTACATCTCGGAAAATTGCGCACCCGATTTTCCATACGCATGTTGTTTTTGTTTTGCTGAAGAAGGCAGAGCACAGATGCTTATTATTTAATACGTCAATTCATAGTTGGCCTTTGCATACATTCTGAAGGAAAACGTGTAAGAAAGCAAGTATGACGAGAAGACAATTTCGAAGATAAAGGCGGAATCATACATATTCGAGTGATACAGGTGGACCCATCTAGCGGCGACAGCTCTCATACAGGTGGACCCATCTGGCGGCGACAGTTGACGCAGGTTGATCCATCTAGCGGCGACCGACTGACTCACCATGGGGGCAGATCTTCTGCATGAAGCTGACGCCGGGCGTGTCAGTGAGGTCTCGCGAGTCCACCTCCACGTTCTCGCGCAGCTCGATGGCCGAGCAGCGTGCCTCGCCCGACCGTCGGTCACCGCCCTGGTGCTCCAGGTTAAAGGCGGAGCACCGCCGCGACCGTGAACACCTGGCACCGTCAGACGGTCAGACACGATACACGGATACCCGACACACCGACCGTGAACACCTGGCACCGTCCGAAGGTCAGACACGATACACGGTACGATACACGGATACCCGACACACCGACCGTGAACACCTGGCACCGTCCGAAGGTCAGACACGATACACGGATACCCGACACACCGACCGTGAACACCTCGCACCGTCAGATGGTCAGACACGATACACGGATACCCGACACACCGACCGTGAACACCTGGCACCGTCAGATGGTCAGACACGATACACGGATACCCGACACACCGACCGTGAACACCTGGCACCGTCAGAAGGTCAGACACGATACACGGATACCCGACACACCGACCGTGAACACCTCGCACCGTCCGAAGGTCAGACACGACACGGTACGGACACACGGATACCCGACACACCGACCGTCTACACCTGGCACCTTCAGATGGTCAGACACGATACACGGATACCCGACACACGGATATCCGAACACCGACCGTGAACACCTGGCACCGTCAGACGGTCAGACACGATACACGGATACCCGACACACGGATATCCGACACACCGACCGTCTACACCTGGCACCTTCAGATGGTCAGACACGATACACGGATACCCGACACACCGACCGTGAACACCTGGCACCGTCAGATGGTCAGACACGATACACGGATACCCGACACACCGACCGTGAACACCCGGCACCTTCAGACGGTCAGATACGATACACGGCACGGATACATAGATACCCGATACACGGTGGCGTTTCGAGACGGTCCGACGGTCAGATCGTCTGAGTAGAGTATAGTCAGACGGTCAGACGGTCAGAGAAGATAAAGAATGGTGTCAGGCAGCCGAGGTGAATACATAGGACACATCAAGGAGCAGAGGAAAACGAGATATGCCCGTCCGAGGGAAGGTCAGATCACTTGACCACTGGTCACACTGAAAACCGACCACTGACCACTGACCACTGGCCACACTGAAAACCGACCACTGACCACTGACCACTGACCACACTGAAAACCACCACTGATCACTGACCACTGGCCACACTGAAAACCGACCACTGACCACTGACCACTAACCACACTGGCCACACTGATCACTGACCACACTGAACACTGACCACACGCCGCATTTTTGCTACAGGTCAGCTTGCACAGCGTATTCTATTCATTGTATGCAGTGTTCGACAATGCCGTCTGACCCCACTCACGCCGTGATGGCTGTGTTGGACAATGTTGTCTGACTGCACTCACGCCGTGACGGCTGTGTTTAACTATGTCGTGTCTGACTGCACTCACGTCCTGGTGACAGTGTTGGACAATACCGTCTGGCCACACTCACGCCTTGGTGCACTCCTCCATGATGCCGGGGTTGTCGAAGTCGGAGAAGAGCTCGGTGGCTCGGATCTGGCGCATCTGGACACCCGTGATGAGCTCGTAATGGCCGCAGTCGTCCCGGTCTGCAGTGCAGGCGGCAAAACCGGCGCGGGTTAGCGACGGTAGCGAGGCGGTGTTCACCATGAAGCATGCCGTCACCCCTTTGTTAGGACGCTAACAGTCGTCCACAATGAATATCCAATGGAACGGAGAAATACGAAATCGTTACAGACTTCACGAAGGCTAATCTTACGAATGCTGAACCAAGCCCAACAGTTTAATCATCCGCCTAAATTGAATAAGTTTGGAACGCACTTCAATAAATAGTTTTTTCCATCTGCAAGCACATTTGACGTTAACAAGAAGGACTGACCTACGGATCCATCTGAAATAGTCTGAGCTTCAAATCGCGATGCAAATCAAGATAGAAGTCCAAAGCCAACATATTAAATGTTAGTATAAATAAGCAAAACAAAATCCAAACACAATTCAGATCAACTGCTTTCACTAAGCAGTAGTTTAGCAGTCTTCAAACCAGGAGAAGACAGAAGAGAGTTAGGTTCTAGAAATGAGATGTGCTTCAGGATCGATGTCGTGACGAGATAGGATCATGTGCCGATGCTAGTGATGAGCTAAGCACTGCAGGTAAGATGCAAGCCATAAGTGATTTATGAAACATGTTATATGATAATAAGCAGGGCGAATAATTCGAAAATGTTATTCAGAGAAAATCGATTGTCACCACCAGATGCTGTGCCATGGTACAGCATCAATTAATTGACAATAACGGAGAGGGAAAAAAGAAGAGACAGAAGCAGATACAGAAACAGAGACAGAGACAGAGATATAGAGATAGAGAAAGAGAGAGAGGGAGGTGGAGAAAGAGAGGGAGAGGAAAAGGAAGATGGAGAGGGAGAGGGAGAGGGAGAGGGAAAGGAGAAAGAGAAGAGGGATATAGAAGGTAGATATCAAAGGGAGAGAGAAAGGAAGCGCGAAATTGAAGCGAGGTACTAAACGGGAAGAAATGCCGAACCAGACACACGTATAAAGTTGTATATATATATATATATATATATATATATATATATATATATATATATATATATATATATATATATATATATATATATATATATATATATATATATATATGTGTGTGTATATATGTACATATATATACACATAAGAGTATATGATACATAACAAAAGAGCCAGTGTTGTCAGTGCTAAACGTTATGGAAAGTAAGCAGCCTTCAGGTCCCAACAGCCACAATGCCAGAGTAGATATGCTTGGAGTCCGAGCAGCCAGAGTTTGCTGAACAAGGCCGCTGGCTTACTGTTCTCCAGACTGGATCCGACCTCGCGATACTCGGACTTGGTGTCCGGCTCACTCGGTGGCGCATCCGTGTCGGGTGGCTCAGTCTCAGTGGTCCCTGGGAACGGCTGGGTGCGTGACGGCGGTGCGGACCGAACGGCAGTGGCAGGATGAGAGAGCCTGTCGAGGAGGGTGGGCAGGGCGGCGGGCTGAGGTTCGTGTCGGTCCATGGTCGGGGTCAGCGTCGGTCGGCGCCGACCACCGCCGGACGGCAGCGCCACGGGCGCGGCATACACGCGTGGATGCAGGCCGGGCCTGTTCAGCACAAACAGAGTGCGCAGACTGTGGAACGGCGGCCGACTGGCCGAGTCTCTGCGCCACCTCGCACCTCTGTCGGGTCGGTCGCCGCCGTGCGGCCGTTCACCGCCACCGGGCCTTCCGCCTTCGTCTGGCCATCGGTCGCCGTCCGGCCTTCCACCTCCGTCTGGCCTTCGGTCGCCGTCCGGCCTTCCACCTCCGTCTGGTCTTCGGTCGCCGTCCGGCCTTCCACCTCCGTCTGGCCATCGGTCGCCGTCCGGTCTTCCACCTCCGTCTGGCCATCGGTCGCCGTCCGGTCTTCGGCCACCATCTGGCCTTCGGTCGCCGTCCGGCCTTCCACCTCCGTCTGGCCATCGGTCGCCGTCCGGCCTTCGGCCACCATCTGGCCTTCGGTCGCCGTCCGGCCTTCCACCTCCGTCTGGCCATCGGTCGCCGTCCGGCCTTCGGCCACCATCTGGCCTTCGGCCACCATCTGGCCGGCCGTGGCCGTCCCGGGTGCAGTCTCGTTGGTAGAAGTCGGTGCCAGCTCGTGATATGTAGGCGTTCTCTCCTGCCGACACTGGCAATGGGACGGACTCAGCAACAATTAATCCAGTAGCTCATGTTCAATGAAGCTCATGTTCATCTGGACCGCCAGCTCTGCCACAGTATTAACTGATAGTGAATGTCGAATTTCTATCAGCAAACTGTTGTACGGTATTATTCAGATAAAACCTTTAGATGCAAATAATCATATCTTCCATAATGCTTGATCACGGACGAGGACACCAACAGAGGCTGACATCGACAACCTGCACATCACGAGTGGTAATAGCCCAACAATCGCAACGCCACAAAATGAATGAGGCATGCAAATGCATAAAGCATAAACTTAGGACGAGAAAATACGGCCTGACAAAATCTGCTATGACAAAATAAATTCCACGTAAACTTGGCGGATACAGTGCTGGTGGGTTGGTTGGCCGGCAACAGATGCCAGAGACCACTCACACCCGTCATCTCCACTGAGCAGGCACTGGCTGGACGTGGTGTAGAGCGCGAACGAGCGGCACACGAAGTCGCGGTTGTTGTCGCAGCGTCGCTCGCAGTCGGTGACTCTCTCCACTCGTGGGATGGTGAGATCGATGAAGCGCGGGTATTTGTCGGTTGTAGATGAGAAATCGCACCGGGTGTCGGCTGCCGATGCAGATCGAGAGAACATAGGTCACTGTCAGTAGCATATGATACAAGCACACGCACAAGCACATACATTGCCCATCTCCTCCATATATATATATATATATATATATATGTATATATATATACAACACGCTGTGACAGCCGTAGCTACAGCAACACTGCCGACTTCTGATTCGTGCGATGGTTTTCTCTTATAGATCGCCACAAATTGAGCCGTAAATTCCCGATCAAATCTAACCCATCTTAATCTTAGTCCGGTTTGACCTTAGGAGCGTTGTCACCTTGTGAAATGCAGAGTGGTGCGGTGTGCGTCGTAGGACGAAGCTCACGTGCATCGACTACCGAGCTAGTCATTGGTCAGGCACAAGCAACTGTCAGCGCTGGAGTGAATCGAATAATTCCATGTACCGTTTCTCGAGGTGCATGACACTGCAGGCGGATGCGAGGCACGGTCAGGGTCCGGACCACTGACCTTCGATGCACTGGTTCTCGAGGTACTCGACCCCGTGCGTGGCCTCGGTGTAGTCGTCAGGGAACTGGCGCCGACTGGCCCGGCTGAGGCGACACTCCAGGTTCTCGGCGTCGTACGTGGCCGACCTGGCCACAAACACAGCGTGCAGTCATACTGGAACAGGCTGTTCCACATCAGGGGTTCTCCAAAGATATCTTGAGTGGGGGTTGGGGGGGGGCATGTCCAGTGGCTAGTGCGAGGACCGTCGTCAGTGTCCGTCCAACTGACTCCGTCCCCCGGAGTGACTGGTGACTAAGGTCCAGTGATTGCGGGGGCCAGGGCCAAAGCATTTGCTATGATGATGCTTGAACCATTCGTTTGTATTTTTACTTTATTTTTATCTCCCTGTATCCGATACGAATTGAAATCACGAACGGCTTGGTGCAATGCTGGCTGAGCGTGGACTAAATACGTCTAATTGGACACCGCTCTTCTCAATATTATTTTAATATACATTGTCTACTTCCACCTTAACCCGCCATGCCAAGAACCATCCCACACGGACGCGTGCACGCTTGTCGGTAGACACTTGCTAGTCCTTACTCGCAATCACGTTATTTCATTCTTTGAAGTAGCTGTGTTCCTATCAGTCGCATTCCTAACATCGCAACAGTCGTTTCAGCATCATCCCTATCATGACCTCAGCCGTTTCAGTACGGCTTCTGACATTTCCGCAGCCGTCTCAGTACCGCCCCTGGCACTGCCGCAGCTGTTTCGCGACCGCCTCTGACTTGGCGCCGCCCGCCTCACCTGCAGTTGTCGGCGAGGCAGGCGTTCTGGCAGTCCTTGCGGTTGGGCACCCGGTGCAGAGTGCGGTCCACGTGGCCGCGCAGCTGCCGTCCCGGCACGCGCTCAAACGCCCACGTCTTGTCGCGACACCTTCTGGCCGCCTGACCTGGGAAACGGGCAACAGGGTCAGCGTTCACGGCTCCGAGCGTGAAAAACAGGTAACGTGGTCATGTACACGCCTCCGACCGCCTGGCCTCGGAAATTGGATAACGCAGGGTGCCACATGGTGTTTAAGGGGTGGCACATGGTGCTAGACGGGGTGGTATCCATGTTAGACAGGAGTCACATGGGATCAGGCCGGATCGCACATAATGCTAGACAGGGTGTTACATGGTGCTAGGCAGGACTTTACGAAACATCAGGCAATGTGTAACATGACTCCTGTGCCCGTTCAATGCCCGCTCAACGCAAAAATGCACTGTAACGAACAACCCATTGGCCGCTGAGACCAGCTGAGAGCATTCTATCATGTCAATTATTCGCATGAATTCGACGGCCGCCGGCTGGCCGCCAGTGACCGCCGCCGGCTGGCCGCCAGTGACCGCCGCCGGCTGGCCGCCAGTGACCGCCACTGGCTGGCCGCCAGTGACCGCCGCCGGCTGGCCGCCAGTGACCGCCGCCGGCTGGCTGCCGCCAGTGACCGCCGCCGGCTGGCTACCAGTGACGGCCAGTGACCGCCGCCGGCTGGCCGCCAGTGACCGCCGCCGGCTGGCCGCCAGTACCCGCCGCCGCTGGCCGCCAGTGACGGCCAGGACCGCCGCCGGCTGGCCGCCAGACCGCCGCCGGCTGGCGCCAGCGCCGCCGGCTGGCCGCCAGTGACCGCCGCCGGCTGGCCTGCCGCCGCCGCCGCTGGCCGCCAGTGACCGCCGTTGGCTGGCTGCCGCCAGCGACAAAGTGTACGGACGAACCACACGCCACAAAAGTAGGTCGCCGGCGGAGTTAATGTGGGATGACTCGCTCGAACCATGCATTACGATCCGACACACTGGTGATCCAACCATCCGGGGATCCGACGATCCGAGCAACAACTAGCATTCAGATCAGCCAGAAGTTAGACCGGTGGCATGCACCAACTGGCAGCTATATGCTCACGGAAGATGATTATTGTTTTGCCAGTTCGGCGTTAGAAAGTTGTTCAAATGTCCCCATGATGTCTTATATGTTAAAAGTAATTCAAGATAATTTTCCGTGATTATATATGTAGCGAATTGTGCTAGTACATCGTCTTATCATCAAGTGCCTCGACTTGCGGAGCAAGTAAGCTTAACTTTTTGCTGATGATAATACAAAAAAACGTACTATGTGGGAAGCATTGCAAGCGCAAAACTATCACCTATAATTATAGAACTTGAGAAGCGATCCGCTAGTGTTGTTAATACACTATGAGAGAAACGCTCCCCTAGTGTTGTAAAAATACCATGTGGCAATTGGGAGAGTGTCACATCTATCGCTTTGGGAATCATTTCGGAAAGCCAAATTAAAGTTCAACAAGTTCATGGCCAAAACTGTGCATGAAAGTGATGTTCACATCAGCGGGTTTCATACGGCACTAAACTTCACAACGCAAAACCGGACGCAGTTGTGAAATAGAGCGCGAGTAGATGGGGCGGCCATAATTGGGTAGCACAATTTGGCACATCATTGTGTTCGAGTAAGGTTGTGAAGCCTATTTTAATCTCATCCACAGGAACTGCGCTGATATGCACCATGCTCTGGCACAAATCACTGCAAAACGTCACTTTGAACCATGCATACCTATGTGGAGCAGTCGGCTAACGCATCTTTTCCGAGGGCAGGAGGTCGTTGGCGTAAGCCTGATTGCCGATAGGCATTTCTCATCCGACCTTGATGAGGACATGATAGTAACTAGGAAGTGTTCGCACTAAGCTCCAAGTTAATATCGTGTTGATGGACTCGGACTGAGAGGTCGGATGCTGGGTTCAAGGTCTATTCGAAGCTACTAAAGCATACGCGGCGAATCTCCGAATTCCTCCCGCTGCGTTTGTGTCGCATGTCCGCCGTTCCAACAGCATGCCGCCGGTCCTGCCGTCGTCCACTCTTCCTCACGGCGGTCCGCATCACGGCATAGGCACGCAGAGAGCGGCAACATCCGGGGATTGTCGCGTGACCCGTGACGCACCGTGACGACGTGGTCATCCCGCCGGGTGGGCGTGGGGTGTCGCCGGCCGCCCCGCCCTCGTTATCCGACACCGCTGACCGGCACACCACGCACGCCGGGCCTCCCCGGGCCGCTGGCCAACCACCAGGGCATGGTCAGCTGCCCGCCGCGCTCTGCCGTCCACACCACGCACGCCGGGCCTCCCGGGCCGCTGGCCAGCCACCAGGGCATCGTCAGCTGCCCGCCGCGTTCTGCCGTCCACACCACGCACGCCGGGCCTCCCGGGCCGCTGGCCAGCCACCAGGGCATCGTCAGCTGCCCGCCGCGTTCTGCCGTCCACACCACGCACGCCGGGCCTCCCGGGCCGCTGGCCAGCCACCAGGGCATCGTCAGCTGCCCGCCGCGTTCTGCCGTCCACACCACGCACGCCGGGCCTCCCCGGGCCGCTGGCCAGCCACCAGGGCATGGTCAGCTGCCCGCCGCGTTCTGCCGTCCACACCACGCACGCCGGGCCTCCCCGGGCCGCTGGCCAGCCACCAGGGCATCGTCAGCTGCCCGCCGCGTTCTGCCGTCCACACCACGCACGCCGGGCCTCTCGGGCCGCTGGCCAGCCACCAGGGCATGGTCAGCAGCCCGCCGCGTTCTGCCAGCAGCCCCACCGCCCAGGAAGTCTGCTATGAAGAGCAGTAAATTGTGCTGGGAGATGCGCACAGGCACGGACAAAGCGCACCATGGGAAGACGGGCTGCCAACAGCTGACAACCACCAGATGAACTGGTCGGAGCTGGGGCCTGCACCGTCGGCAACAGGCGTCCGCATATCACCAGGCCGTTCATCTATGCGAAATGCTCGGAGTGCAGCAGAAACTGATCTGGCTATGGGAATGTCAACTGAATGCGGCAACGACCCACCAGTCATCTCACGCCGACTATCCGGATGGGCCCGGCGTCCCACAAACAGATATATTCAATAATAGCCATATACACAATCCGAGCGACAAACACTATTTCCTACTTATCTGGTAAAGCGATAATTTCCTCATAGACCGATACCTGCTCTGTTCGGGGGGCTTTGGGGCGCATCGACCATGTCTGTCATATAGCTACTTGCTTTGTTCGAAAACACACTATATTCGTGGGCAGACAGCACATGAACGCACACACCAACGGCCGATAGGGACGCCTGATTGACCGGCGGTCGGGCACGCCGTTTCACCAGCCATGTGCACGACCGAGCGCGAGCGACACGTCACAGAGGCGTGTCGGCAATTTGCCGGGCCGGTGTGTTTCCGGAGCGGTGGCCAATATCCGGCCGGTGGGAGGCTGCGCGTTGTCCGGTCGTCATTTACATGGGTAATAACTACACGGGCCATCGGCCGGGTGATTATGCCGCGTTGACAGCGGGACGTGTCACATGTCAATCACGCCGCGGATCGGGCGGCGGCCGTGCGGGGGAGAGTCAGCTCGGCACCAGTCTGAACGGCAGCCATTAACACCTTGTCACGGCTGATACAAGAGGTGGTGGGAGATTGGGAGAGAAAAGTCCGCTCAGCAGCAGTCTGAGCAGCCGTTAGTACCTTCCCCGAACGATACAAGTTTTTACTGGATGTGGTCATGGTCCTCGTGGAATAAAATGTTCACAGTTGCTTGCAGAAGAAAAGATAAAATGGATCAGAAAATAAAAAGACCGCCCCCTCCCCCCCCCTAAAAAAAATCAGCAAAAGAAAACACAAACAAAAAAAAAACGAGCCAAGGGTCTAGTAAGGTCATCCACATAAGTCCGCAATTCGGCAGACTACCAGGGTAGTCTCCTCTACAGAAGAGGGACAGGTCTATAGAGGAGACACCGTTCCATAGAGAAGAGGAAGTTTGCAGGGCCAGAGTCGCGGAGGGATCGCCCATCGCCACCCCAGTGAAGTGTTGATTGATTTGGGGCGTGCTCGGCGCAGGCTCGGTTGTCGGCCAATCATCAGCACCAATCACTACCCGACATCCGGACAGGGCGGGTATCGACAACGTCCGGCCGCTCGGAGGTCACGACCTGCCACAACCGTTCCTGCCCACCGATTTGGTCGCCGACACCCAGTGGCTCATGTACGACCACACGAGCGCCGATGCACCGCAGGCGTACCTTGCACGCCGACCGCTATGCAGGGGTGCATGCGGATGTGTGTGTACTCTGGCGTGTTTCCACATTACGCAAGTGCGCGGGTTAGCAATCTGCATCGCGACCGGGTATCACACACGCCACCTACACACTGCACACTCGCATCTGTAGTGCGTGTATGCCGTAATTTGAGCCTGATGGCCTGTGAGAACGGTGTCAGGCAACAATTGAGACGCAATGTCGGCAGTTCCGATGTCATCGATTTGCGTTGTGACCTGACATGACTGGACGCGACCGAACGTGATCGGACGCGACCGGACGCGACCGGACGCGACCGGACGCGACCGGACGCGACCGGACGTGATCGGACGCCTCCGACAGTGAGGCGGTCTCACCGTTGAGGCAGATCTTCTCGAAGTAGTTGAAGCCCTCGCGCGGTTGCAGGTCCTGTACACGTCCCTGTGTGTTGCGGTCGAGGCGATAACAGCGCTGGCTGGAGTAGTCGATGACCAGCGACGGACAGTCTGTCCCCGACTGCCGGGGCAGCACCAGCAGGTCAGGGCGGGGTGTTGACACCGGGCGGAGCCAGCACCAGCAGGTCAGGGCGGAGTGTCGACACCGGGGTAGCACCAGCAGGTCAGGGCGGGGTATTGACACCGGGCGGAGCCAGCACCAGCAGGTCAGGGCGGAGTGTCGACACCGAGCAGCACCAGCAGGTCAGGGCGGAGTGCGAACACTAACGATGCCAAGAGGAAACAGCACAGCGAAGACACAGCTCCATGCACCTGCAACCAGCCAACATATTCCACGCGCGCCAACGAACCCGGTTAGCGGCAAAACAGCTATATATAGTGTAGCTCAGTGTTTTGGGAGGTCAAAGACATCGCCTAGAAGTGGCTGAGCTTTAAAACCTGAAGCTGAGCACCGCAACTAACCGTCATATATATATATATATATATATATATATATATATATATATATATATATATATATATATATATATATATATGGAATTACTTGCGTTTGTGTTTGTAAACAACGCAGCATAGAGAGTGGAAGATGTTTCTCCTACCTCGTCGCACTGTGTGCGACACGGAGATGTGATGCCTTGTTCAGCTGAGGGCGGCAGCGGAAATGGCTCTTGATTGGCTCCTCGCAGAATGTGGCCGGTGACCTTCTCGTAGGTGAGAAGGCCGTCATCGCAGGATTCTGGTGACATACGGAGACATTGAACTTTCCCCTGGGTTGGTTCACTGTGGCTTGACCTTGCGTGGCAGGCAATGCAATTAAAGCCTGATTGGCAATCATTGCGAGTTTTATCAGCGATACGAATAAGGAACTATGATTAAAGGAAGCTTGAGTGTAATTATCATGCATGCACGCAGAAATATACCCGATTGTGTCATTCTGTTATTAGCTGTGCCCATAGCAAGTACAATCACCGATTTCTCACGTCGTGCCAGCTGTACTTTCGGAGCTAGCTGGCCAAATGTGCGTCACGACTACACCGCGCCATCACCGCACACCTGGAATTGGCCCAATGTGCACCACAGCTACACCGTGGCATCGCCGCACACCTGGAACTGGCCCAATGTGCGCCGCGGCCACACGCCGGCAACTGACCCAGCGTGCACACTCGCTGGCTGGTGACGGCGCCCTCCATGCTGGGCAGGGTGACGCGGCCCAGACTGATGGCGTCGTCGCCGCTCAGGTAGCAGCGGCTCTTGCGCCGGTCGAACGTGTACATGCGGCACACGAAGCGCGTCTCCTCCGTGCAGGCCAGCTCGCAGGCGGTCACCGTGCTGGCGAAGTCGAGGAAGTCGGCCGTCAGCACCATCACGTCGCGCTGCGGCGGGTCGTACCGGCAGTCGGGCAGCTCTGCAACACAGCGCCGGCGCTCTGGTGAGGTCACACGGCGGCCGCTCTGGTGAGGTCACACGGCAGCCGCTCTGGTGAGGCCACACGGCAGCCGCTCTGGTGAGGCCACACGGCGGCCGCTCTGGTGAGGTCACACGGCAGCCGCTCTGGTGAGGTCACACGGCGGCCGCTCTGGTGAGGTCACACGGCGGCCGCTCTGGTGAGGCCACACGGCGGCCGCTCTGGTGAGGTCACACGGCGGCCGCTCTGGTGAGGTCACACGGCGGCCGCTCTGGTGAGGTCACACGGCGGCCGCTCTGGTAAGGTCACACGGTGGCCGCTCTGGTAAGGTCACACGGCGGCCGCTCTGGTGAGGTTACACAGCAGCCGCTGTGGTGAGGTCACACGGCGGCCGCTCTGGTGAGGTCACACGGCGGCCGCTCTGGTGAGGTCACACGGCAGCCGCTCTGGTGAGGTCACACGGCAGCCGCTCTGGTGAGGTCACACGGCAGCCGCTCTGGTGAGGTCACACGGCAGCTGCTCTGGTGAGGTCATACCGCAGCCAGGCGCCGCCGGATGCCCGCCACGGCACCAGTCGCCCAGCTCGGCCAGCACAGCTCCGTCAAGGTACGACAGGGATTCTGAGACGCACTGGATGTGTTTCACCTACTACCAGGAGCAGAGCCACCAGTAAATTGTCGAAAGGGTCCAGTAATGCTGCGAAGCATGACTCTAAAACGCATTTATGAACTTTCCGCTAGGTTTCATGTTAGCACGCGCCAAGAAGGGCCTCTCACACAACTCGATTCTGTCAGGGTCAAATGAGGTTGAAGTTGGCCACCACATCGTGTCGCCCGCCATCGCACCAACGGAACCTTCGTGATGTTTACAGCTCGGAGGCCGGACGGCTGGCCGGCCGGCCGGAACTGTACCATCGCAGTTACTATGTTTACTAACGGATTTATTTTTTGGCATAGGATGAGCTCATCGAGCATAAGGCACCCAG
Organism: Imbricaverruca yamaguchii; assembly: GCA_034440575.1. Taxonomy (NCBI): domain Eukaryota; kingdom Metazoa; phylum Arthropoda; class Thecostraca; family Neoverrucidae; genus Imbricaverruca; species Imbricaverruca yamaguchii. Next base: position 114,896 of record JAOTOL010001303.1, on the reverse strand, counting down.
TTGTTGCAATAAGCACTCACGCTTGCCACACTGGTTCTCCAGGTACTCGGTGGTGCTGCGACCGAGACGGAATGCCTGCGGCTGAGTTCGCCTGTCCTCTCGGCTCAGCCGACACATCCGCTCCACGCTGTCGTAGTCGGCTGACCTGAACATAGGTCATAGGTCAGTGCCATCCCTTGCGACCACGTCATGCTTATGCATGGCGAAGCATACGAGTCATTTACTGAAACAGTTATTACGGCAACAGCTAGAACAGAGCAGGCATCAGCTGAGTCCATGCGAGTGAAAGCAGGGGTACCTAGGACGCATGGTTTCTGGAGACGGGACCGACGATCTTTCATTTATCTTTATCCTACCCTTACCTTTACACGGGGACTTTATTTCAACGCTGTCCAAATCACCGTTGAAGTTACAATATATGAATGGGAACAATGAACAGTCCTGGGAACAGCGACAATCAACATAATGCAGCATGGACTTGTCGCCTAACATGGATAGTAACATTATGAGGCAATGCAGCTGAAAATGATGTAAGGGATGCAAAGGATGGAAAGGTTCCGACCGCACATGCAAAATTCGATACCCATTCCAATAAAGCGTGTGGAAGTACGTTAAACCGCAATCTGCTCGCTATTCTTTACTGGTATTTAGATACATGGGAGCTAAGCGATCGCAAATAGGTGCTCTAATAGCTTTTAAGCACCCCTCCCTCCCCAAAACAACAATGTGAAATATGTGCACTGTAATGTTAAGTTAACTATCGCTGAAGACCACCCTCAGAGAGTGTCATGGACACTTCGCTGATCTGTTTTCTCTGTGGATGATGCAAATCAGCATAAGTCTGTCGGCTGCGGTCACAGAGCGACACACCAGTCGACGCCTGTCGACCATCTCTGTGTAGCAGGCGACACCTGCCGACCATCTCTGTGTAGCAGGCGACACCTGCCGACCATCTCTGTGTAGCAGGCGACACCTGCCGACCATCTCTGTGTAGCGGGCGACACCTGCCGACCATCTCTGTGTAGCAGGCGACACCTGCCGACCATCTCTGTGTAGCAGGCGACACCTGCCGACCATATCTGTGTAGCAGGCGACACCTGCCGATCATATCTGTGTAGCAGGCGACACTGACCTGCAGTTGAACTCGGTCTCCATAGGACAGCGTGCTCGCCCATCTCTGTGTAGCAGGCGACACTTACCTGCAGTTGAATCGGTTCCATGAGACAGGCGCGCTCGCCCATCTCTGTGTAGCGGGCGACACTTACCTGCAGTTGAACTCGGTCTCCATGAGACAGGCGCGCTCGCCCATCTCTGTATAGCGGGCGACACTACCTGCAGTTGAACTCGTAATGAGACAGGCGCGCTCGCCCATCTCTGTGTAGCGGGCGACACTTACCTGCAGTTGAACTCGGTCTACATGAGACAGGCGCGCTCGCCCATCTCTGTGTACGGGCGACACTACCTGCAGTTGAACTCGGTATCCATGAGACAGGCGTGCTCGCCCATCTCTGTGTAGCGGGCGACACTTACCTGCAGTTGAACTCGGTCTCCATGAGACAGGCGCGCTGGCCCATCTCTGTGTAGCGGGCGACACTGACCTGCAGTTGAACTCGGTCTCCATGAGACAGGCGCGCTCGCCCATCTCTGTGTAGCGGGCGACACTGACCTGCAGTTGAACTCGGTCTCCATGAGACAGGCGTGCTCGCCCATCTCTGTGTAGCGGGCGACACTACCTGCAGTTGAACTCGGTATCACAGACAGCGCCCGCCCATCTCTGTGTAGCGGGCGATACTGACCTGCAGTTGAACTCGGTCTCCATGAGACAGGCGCGCTCGCCCATCTCTGTGTAGCGGGCGACACTGACCTGCAGTTGAACTCGGTATCCACGAGACAGGCGTGCTCGCCCATCTCTGTGTAGCGGGCGACACTGACCTGCAGTTGAACTCGGTCTCCATGAGACAGGCGCGCTCGCCCATCTCTGTGTAGCGGGCGACACTTACCTGCAGTTGAACTCGGTATCCATGAGACAGGCGCGCTCGCCCATCTCTGTGTAGCGGGCGACACTTACCTGCAGTTGAACTCGGTCTCCACGAGACAGGCGCGCTCGCCCATCTCTGTGTAGCGGGCGACACTTACCTGCAGTTGAACTCGGTCTCCACGAGACAGGCGCGCTGCCCATCTCTGTGTAGCAGGCGACACTGACCTGCAGTTGAACTCGGTCTCCATGAGACAGGCGCGCTCGCCCATCTCTGTGTAGCGGGCGACACTGACCTGCAGTTGAACTCGGTCTCCACGAGACAGGCGCGCTCGCCCATCTCTGTGTAGCGGGCGACACTTACCTGCAGTTGAACTCGGTCTCCATGAGACAGGCGCGCTCGCCCATCTCTGTGTAGCGGGCGACACTTACCTGCAGTTGAACTCGGTCTCCACGAGACAGGCGCGCTCGCCCATCTCTGTGTAGCGGGCGACACTTACCTGCAGTTGAACTCGGTCTCCACGAGACAGGCGCGCTGGCCCATCTCTGTGTAGCGGGCGACACTTACCTGCAGTTGAACTCGGTCTCCATGAGACAGGCGCGCTCGCCCATCTCTGTGTAGCGGGCGACACTGACCTGCAGTTGAACTCGGTCTCCATGAGACAGGCGCGCTCGCCCATCTCTGTGTAGCGGGCGACACTTACCTGCAGTTGAACTCGGTCTCCATGAGACAGGCGCGCTCGCCCATCTCTGTGTAGCGGGCGACACTGACCTGCAGTTGAACTCGGTCTCCATGAGACAGGCGCGCTCGCCCATCTCTTTAGCGGGCACACTACCTCAAACTCGGTTCCACAACAGGCCCTGCCATCTTTTAGGCACACTACCTGCAGTTAACTGTTCCATGAGACAGGCGCGCTGCCCATCTCTTGTAGCGGCGACACTTACCTGCAGTTGAACTCGGTCTCCGAGACAGGCGCTCGCCCATCTCTGTGTAGCGGGCGACACTGACCTGCAGTTGAACTCGGTCTCCACGAGACAGGCGCGCTCGCCCATCTCTGTGTAGCGGGCGACACTTACCTGCAGTTGAACTCGGTCTCCATGAGACAGGCGCGCTCGCCCATCTCTGTGTAGCGGGCGACACTTACCTGCAGGTGAACTCGGTCTCCATGAGACAGGCGCGCTCGCAGTCGACCCGGCTCTGCATGGACGCCACCTCCTTGGTGTCGAAGCCCTCCAGCGAGGCACCGAGCACCCGCTCGAACGCCCACAGTCGACCGTCGCCGCACATCTCGTCAAAGTCGTCAGCCACTGCCGGCCACAGACGACAGGTTTCCAACGCAGCGCAGGCACAACTCTCACGGTTATGGTGACGTCGGCATGATAGGCATCGGTGCACGACTATGCAAAGGATGGAAAACGCATGCTCTGAATTAGCTCCCAGGTTGCTCTTGATGTATTGCTCATGTGCAAATAAACACTGGCGGAAAGCTCCTGCTTCCAAAAGAGACAACATTTTTTTCCAGCGTATACCATATAATGCACTGCAACTGTGCGTAGTTTGCCACTTATCGATGCGATATATGAGGATTCCGAATGCTTGATAACTCTACCCACCTCCGCGCAGGCAGATCTCTTGGTAGTAGCTGCTGCCCTGGCTCTCTATCAAGTCGTCTTCTCGTCCCGTCGAATCCACGTTGTATGACACGCATCGGCCCTCCGCATAGTCTGAAAAACAGTGGCCCTCCCCATAGTCCGAGAAAACACAGCGGCACTTCACGCAATCTGAGAAAACATCGCGACCCTCCGTGCTATCTGAAAAAAACACACAATGATTCTCTAATAGTCTGGAAAGAGCCACATACCGGCATGGCCAGCTAGATGCTACCGTGATGCAGCCAAACTGAGTAACTGACTACACCTACAACGACATTAAACATCTCAGAAGATGATCGCTAACGTCCACGTAGAACTGAGCTCGATTTCGTGTATCTAAGCTGTCATAACTGGCGAAACAGTGTTGGTGGCGCCATTAGTCGTGATCGTGCACAAAGTGCGGCGAGAACCAGCCAATAAACAAGCAAACAAACAAATGAATTGTCAGAGGTGACCTCTTGTCACCTTGCTTGCCGGTTCCACAGGGGCGGTCCGAGGCACCCAAATGGGGTGAGAGAGAAAAATTGCGACTGCACTCCCACCGCCAAAAAGCATGTCCTTGGATTTGTCCAGCCTTTTTTCTTGGTTCAGAAAATCCGACAGCTGTTTTTAGTTTGTGTTCCCCAAAAATCACCTTCTAGAGCTAAGAATCGTTTTCTCGAGACCTTTTGGTTACGCCTAATACCTCACCTGGGGAAAGATAAGTGAAAAGTCGTGAAAATCTAGCCCACCGGTGACGTCACTTTTGGAGGAAAATTGTTTTCGGGGTGGACCCGGACCCTACTCGTCGCGCGCTTTCCGATGACACCTCTTTCGTTTTCGTGCGATGCTTAGTTTGGATTTAGAGGGGTCTTCAACCCCCCCCCCCCGCCCCCCGAGACGTGGTGTGAGGATTTGACCGGAAAGACGGCGCGGGTTAAGTAATCTAGCATTAGTTGATTAGGCTAGGATAGGCTGGTGCCACAAATGCATGAGGAAAGAATCACGAACATCTGCAATGGCGGATACATTGCATGTAGGAATTATTACTTACGAGGCAGATGCAATATTCAAACAAAGGATTATCTGTCCCCTCTCTCTCTCTCCCTCGCCATTGTGCAAGTACCGTGTACATTCTACCCATTTCATTTCCAAGTACCGCATGCATACCACCCCTTTTACTATGAAGCACCGTGTACATTTCATGGTGTACATTCTACCACTTTCACTACCAAGTACCACCACACCACACACCACAAAGTACTGATTGGCCACTATGTGACGGATTAGCCGCATGTGCTTCCGAAGGATTGACTGATCTTAATGGTATCCTGAATCGTGAACTGATCTGAATGTGAAAAAGGTGAACATCTTGAGGTGGTCTGATGTTCCTTATGTGTATGGATTTAATAGTTATGCATACATGTATGCAATGTTAGAATGAAGGTGGATTACTGAATTAGTCACGAGGCACACTTGGTGTGTTATCTTAGTTTGTTGAACACAATGTTTACTATAATTAGATGTCTTGCAAAGATCGCAGAATAACGTGCAGTTAGTCGTGTTGGTTTGCTGTGTTGTTGTGGGGGGGGGGGTTAATGGCATCCAAGGTTTACAATTTGCAACGTTCGCAATTCCCAACGTTAACAATTTCTAAATTGGATGTCGATTTCCAAAAATTGGAAATTAACTTTAACGTTTTGGAACTTAGCTTCCAATTTGGAGCCAACGTCCCATTAGGAAGCTAACTCCCAAGTTAGAAATTCTCAACTTTGGAATAATAAATGCCGTCTATCCTGGCTGTTTTGGAATTTCTTTCTAATTATTGAAAGCTAACTTCCAATTGGAAAGTATGAACATTGGAGGTTGTGAACTTTGGAAGATATGATATGCAGCCCTTTCTCCTTCCAAATGGTCTTATCGGGCAGAGGCCCGCAAAGACGGCGCGCTAACTGGGTAGGTATGCTGTGCCGCTTAGCACCACCGTCCAGCGGAACAGCATGCATTTAGCGCTTGGCAAGTGCCTCCTTTCGCTTATCACGTGCGGTTTTCACTTTGTCTTTTCCTCTCAGGAGCAAGGCTTACCAGTGCTGTGCTTCGATAACCTCTATTTTTGTTTATGATTGACTCCGCTTTTCGTAATTGTCATCGAATATCACCCAAGTTTCGGTTCTCATCATACACTAGCCAGTGGCATACCTAGGATTTGCGACAGGGGGTGGGGGAACGGATTTGGAGGGAGACCACCTGCCCCACTATTTTAATTGACCCGGATTTCGACCACTACTTTTAAAGGGATCCTTTTTTAAACAAAATACTTTAAGGTGGCATCTGCTATTCATTCCAAATAATTTGTCTAGTTTGATCTAGTCGATAGAAGGGGGATTGTTATACAAATTATGGTGGTGAATATAAATCTCCACGCTTTGCGACGCATACGAGGAAAATATCAGATGAATAAACTTAGTGCGACATCTGCCATTCATGAAGACTTGTCTTTATAAACTTCATTAATGGCTCTAATACAATCAAGAGTATGGACGGAAGTTGTACGATCGTCAATCTTTCGCCATTATGATCACTTCACGGGCTATGCTCTAGGATACACGGCCCCTGGACCAGGTTCTGGCAACCGGTATTGGGTGTGAAGCTACTAAACCAATACACATCTACTGATAAACGGCTTCTGGATGTGAAGCTACTAAACCAATACACACTGATACACGGCTCCTGGATGTGAAACTACTAAGCCAATACACACTTACTGGTACACGGAATTGAGTGACTTGTTCTAATTTAACCTAACTCCAAGACCCTGCCTGTGGGTGACCCTTGAAAACATTCTGTTACCCAAAACCTCATATGGGTATATCGTTTGGAACCTGCTCCATTGGAGGGCTCGATGATGTACTCGTGGCGTCACCCCCAAGGAAACTCTGTGTGCTTGCCCGTGTAGTTAAGCATATTATTGCATCTATTACACCATTAAAAATATATATTTATTTGCAGCTTAATTATGTTTTTTTTGAATCATTGTTGTGAAAATATGATTTAACAAAATACTGTTACGAAAACAAATATGTGACAAGAAAAAGACAAGTATCGCATCAGGATGCCGGAGCAAATTAAATAGGATAATCCTTAAGATCACATGATGCATGACAAGACGTATTTCCGGTTAGTATGTGTGTGGTTAATTATTGGAACCATAATGTTAAATGCTTAACAGTTTGCTTTACATCTGCACCACCGAGTTAAATCGGTGCATTGTATTAGCTCCTAACGGTATTGATACATAGCACTCTGTGATGTGCTGCTGTAGTATACTCCGAGTCTTTAGATATGGTGCATTACAATAGCACACAACAAGAAGTTAGATGTGATGCACTACTGCAGTACACACCGAGACCTTATATATGATGCACTACTAATGTGCACACCGAGACTTTAGATATGATACACTACTATAGTAACACACCGATACTTTATATGCGATCCACTACTATAATGCATACCGAGACTTTATATCTGATGCACTAGAACATTGCAAATGGATAATTTAGATATGATACACTACTACAGTGCATACCGAGACTTTATATGCGATGTAGTACTATAGCACACACAAAGACGTTAGATATGATGCACTACTGGGGTACAACCGATACTTTAGATATGAAAAAAGTGTTTCGAAAATATTGTACATGTTTATGAATGCTAGATGCTGATTGTATTTCAATTTTACTAAAAGGTACTATCTGATGCGCAATCGTGATAAACGATTCTTGATAGGTTTGATCATGGAAAATGACATCAATATTCTTCATTAAATCTAGAGGTCACTGTCGAATTAAATGGGTAAGACATTACATTTATGTGAGATGTTATAACAACTGAGGTAAGCATATCATGCTGTTCAGACAATAATGACACCCATGCCCAGCAACGCAAAATAGTAATTGGGAAGGACCAGGAGAAAAACGTTCGCTCTTGAATTTGGAAAATTAAGTTCAATATGTAAATGTAAATGTCCTGCATTTATATATGTTTATAAACTTATATTTATAATTATATATTTGTCGGAAGTCGGTACAAGCAAAGTCCATTCAACAGCTCCAAGAGCCTGTACAAAGAAGACGTGAGTTCGTACATGTGTGAGTCGTCGACGGAAGTTCTGACGCAGGCTGATGTTGACCTGTAATGTCACTGGCGATACATTAGCTGCGTGCAGGCCTGTGTACTTCCCGAGTACCAAACCGTTGCAACTACTTATTGGGAATTGAAATATTGCATGACTGTACGCTCAGCGCAAACAAACCATCTGCAGCAGCTGCAAGCACCTTCCAAACAGCTACATATGCGGACCGGGAAACCGTTCCAACGGCTGCATTCATACTTACCGAGCTCGAAGCCGTTCCGGCAGCCGCTGGAACGGCTTCAAGTGTACCCACGCTTACCAAGCACGAAGCCGTTCCGGCAGCCGCTGGAACGACTTCAAGTGTACCCACGCTTAACAAGCACGAACCCGTTCCGGCAGCCGCTGGAACGGCTTCAAGTGTACCCACGCTTACCGAGCACGAAGCCGTTCCGCTGGAACGGCTTCAAGTGTACCCACCCTTACCGAGCACGAAGCCGTTCCGGAAGCCGCTGGAACGGCTCCGAGTGTACCCACGCTTACCGAGCACGAAGCCGTTGCAGTAGGTGGCCTGGCTGCAGATGGCGGTGCAGTCGCGCAGTACGGGAGAGTTGGTGTTGACGAGCAGGTTGCGGCCCTCTCCGCCGGCGGGACTGAACGTGCGACCCACCGTCTTCTCGTAGGTCAGCGTTCCGCCGAAACATTGCGCTGGCGACACACAGATGCACTGTTTCATTGATGACGATTCAAAAGGAAGGCCAGAAACCACAATTTTGCAAACAATACAATTCGACGTACGCAAGCTGCGCGTCGCTCCTTAGCAAATGGTAGTTTGTTTAGATCGCTCTTGGTGTGTTCAGATCATTCGCTGGAATGCCCAAGCGAAACGGCTTCAATGATAAATAACTGGAAATAGACGCCATCATCGTTTAGTAGGCAGACTACCACAAAAGCAATGTTTGCCCGAGTTCTCATGGCGGCGTGTATCTGCCCAGAATAGTCTCGAAGACGACTGGATCGGAATTGTTCACTGCCGTATGGCTGCCGTTCGCGGGTGGGTCAGGTCATTTGACGCCCAACATTACTTCTATTCCAGTGATCGAGCGGTGTAAAATCACACAGATGTCTCAGAGTCACACAGATGTCACACAGATGTGAAGCCGGGCACACGCCAGTCAACTGACCAGTTCCGTCCGATGTCACATGGAGCACATACTCTGCCAATGGAATACACATGGAACACGTATTAGGCCCACTAGTCAGTGGAGGATGCCACATGGAGCACATACTCTGCCACTAGTCAGTGGAGGATGTCACATGGAGCACATACTCTGCCACTAGTCAGTGGAGGATGTCACATGGAGCACATACTCTGCCACTAGTCAGTGGAGGATGCCACATGGAGCACATACTCTGCCACTAGTCAGTGGAGGATGCCACATGGAGCACATACTCTCCCACTAGTCAGTGGAGGATGTCACATGGAGCAATCTCTGCCACTAGTCAGTGGAGGATGCCACATGGAGCACATACTCTCCCACTAGTCAGTGGAGGATGTCACATGGAGCACATACTCTGCCACTAGTCAGTGGAGGATGCCACATGGAGCACGTACTCTGCCACTAGTCAGTGGAGGATGCCACATGGAGCACATACTCTGCCACTAGTCAGTGGAGGATGTCACATGGAGCACATACTCTGCCACTAGTCAGTGGAGGATGTCACATGGAGCACATACTCTGCCACTAGTCAGTGGAGGATGCCACATGGAGCACGTACTCTGCCACTAGTCAGTGGAGGATGCCACATGGAGCACATACTCTGCCACTAGTCAGTGGAGGATGCCACATGGAGCACATACTCTGCCACTAGTCAGTGGAGGATGCCACATGGAGCACGTACTCTGCCACTAGTCAGTGGAGGATGCCACATGGAGCACGTACTCTGCCACTAGTCAGTGGAGGATGCCACATGGAGCACATACTCTGCCACTAGTCAGTGGAGGATGCCACATGGAGCACGTACTCTGCCACTAGTCAGTGGAGGATGCCACATGGAGCACATACTCTGCCACTAGTCAGTGGAGGATGCCACATGGAGCACATACTCTCCCACTAGTCAGTGGAGGATGCCACATGGAGCACATACTCTGCCACTAGTCAGTGGAGGATGCCACATGGAGCACATACTCTGCCACTAGTCAGTGGAGGATGCCACATGGAGCACATACTCTGCCACTAGTCAGTGGAGGGTGCCACATGGAGCATGTGCTTTGCCACTAGTCAGTGGAGGATGCCACATGGGGCATGTGATAGGCCACTAGTCAGTGGAGATGCCGCATGGGGCACGTGCTAGACCACTAGTCATTGGAGGATGTCACATGGACTACTAGTCAGTGGAGGATGCCACATGGGCCACGTACTAGACCACTAGTCAGTGGAAGATGCCACATGGGGCATGTGATAGGCCACTAGTCAGTGGAGGATGCCACATGGATCACTAGTCAGTGGAGAATGTAACATGGACCACGTACTAGACCACTAGTCAGTGAAGGATGCCACATGGAGCATGTGCTGGGTCATTAGTCAGTGTAGGATGCCACATGAAGCATGTACTCCGGCCACCGGCCAGTGGAAGATGGCAAATGGTGCAGTGTGCAATCATTATATTTTGTTTTCTTGACTTTTAGAGCGGTTGCCTATTGACATCCATACACAATGCAGGTTGTAAGGTGTCAGCTTGTTGATATTGATCTTACGTGGGTTTAAACCTAAACGTTTTTTACTTCTGTCCAACACTCCAGTAATTAGGATGTGCAGAAGGTAGTGGGCTCGAAGCTAGTTATTTTGGAAAATGTACGTATTCAGTAGCCAGCAGGAGCAGTGCATGATTATTTTAAGCTTTCTATAATTCGCTAATGTGATCCAGGAAGACTAACACAAACAGAACAGGCAAGAGGTGAACCATTATTTCCTGTGCTGCAGTCTCACCTCAGACACTACTTGGCACCATGTCTGACATCAAGGAGAAAACATCATCACTGTGTTCTGAAGAACTAATGCAAGAGACCGTCATTTTCTCAAGAAGTAACGCGGGAGGCTGCCAATTTCTGAAGAGCTAACCCGGGATACCGTCATTTTCTGAAGAGGTAACGCCGTTGACCGTCATTTACTGAGACAACTTTGCGACCACGGGATGACTGTCGATATGCAATCTTTCCGATGAAAACCGATTCTCATTACACACTTGTGCGTTATCTACAGCGATTCTGAAACCCCCGGTATCAGTTCAACAGATGCTTATACCACAATCAACAGATCGGCAACGGTCAGTCCATTGGCCCGGCCGCCCGTTATCACCCGCCGCACCTGCGGTTTAGGCGGGGTACGCCACACGAGCGGAAGCGCCGCCCCTCCCCTGCCGCCCCCCCTGTGGGACAGTGAACCGTACCGCCGGCTGCGACCAGGCCACCGCTGTCGGGCTGGCTCCTCTGTCTGTCAGTCTCGGCGGGACGGACTGAGCGGGCGCTGACTCACCACGGGCACGCCCCTGTAATGGTCGTCTGCGGCGCGCCACGGGCGTCGCCGCCGCATCAGCTATGCACCCACACAGAGGCCACCACCGGATGAGTGTGTCCGCTGGCCACTGCAGCCGTGTCGGCCGCCGCTCGTTAAAAGGCGACACAACGTGCCACTGCAGCCGTGCCGGCCGTTAGGAGGCGACACAACGTACAGCCGCCGGCCGTTAGGAGGCGACACAACGTACAGCTGCAGCCGTGCCGGCCGCCAGAGGCGACACAACGTACAGCTGCAGCCGTGCCGGCCGCCAGAGGCGACACAACGTACAGCTGCAGCCCGTTAGGAGGCGACACAACGTACAGCCGCCGGCCGTTAGGAGGCGACACAACGTACAGCTGCAGCCCGTTAGGAGGCGACACAACGTACAACCGCCGGCCGTTAGGAGGCGACACAACGTACAGCCGCCGGCCGTTAGGAGGCGACACAACGTACAGCCGCCGGCCGTTAGGAGGCGACGCAACGTATAGCTGCAGCTGGACCGATTAACAGACAGAGTTGGAACATCTGGTGATATACGGTGATGGCCGCATAGCCAATGGGATGCAGCGCTTTCTCTCGGCGGACCTAAATGACACTTCCTCGAGGAACTGTGAGACCCTTGGTAGTGATGCGACATACTGAAATACGCATCAACATCGGTCTATAAGCCGAGTCGTAGTTAATGTTCACTCATCGGTGCCCTCGAAAGATGTCCCATTTGCGTGTGGCCGGGGAGTACCTTTGATCATGTGGATAAATGTGTATTGTTGTTGGAATTACGTGGTATGGCATTCACGTCAATTAGGATTTATTACTTCCGGAGATAAGAGAGCAATCACAACCAAATCGGCGATATTTTTTCTTGCATCCAATTGTTGTATAACCAGATGCAGGTAGACCCAGGAAGTGGGGCCTCTTTATTGTTTCATTGTACTTTAGGAGCAGATTCAGACCAGGGCAGATTTAGAAGCTACTTTTCAACTGACGTAAAAAGGGATGAATGTATCACATCTCACGAATTCTTCAGGATTCTTAGAATTAGCATAGCTATAGGAATCTGCAGCAAATGCTGCCTGAAAACTAAGATCCAGGAGCAGAATGCGCCTAAGAGCACTAAGGATTAACATTGTACATGGACACCAAATATACGCGGAGGAGCAAACATCGAAGAAACTGGTTGGATCAGAACCCAAGAACTTGCGGTCCTGGCATGCAAACCACCACAAGCTATCGGCTACAATAATACAATATAATGTGGCTATATCTTGAGAACTCGCCGATATGAACGTTTTACTCACGTACTTCGTAGCCACTTCGTAGTAGGAGTATGACCTCCCCAGGATCCATGACCGCGAGCGTGAGCGCCATTGACCTATGAAAAGATCCACTGACGGACCCTCAGCAGGTGAGCAGGGCATATTCCTTCAAAATTGCCGTCAATGGTCGAAATTCGAGTAGAATATTGGGCGATGACAGTTGCATCCGCCGCTAGTCGCCTGCGGTAGATGTATTCTGCTTCAATAAGTGGTCGAAGTCTGAATAATTTTAAGGTATCGTTGATAACAAACAAGAGGGTGTAGGGTTTCTGCAAACATCAATATATAACATTGAGTCTAACCACAACCGGCCCCCACCCCCACACCCGCTATGATTGGCTTCAATTGTGGCTCTAAACAATCCAACTGGATGCACGCTCCTGCTTTAGGTATGGCTGGATGTTGCGGGCATAATCCACGGACACGATATTTGATTAAAACATACTTTTAAACAGCTCACCAGTACTTAGATATTGGGTAGCACCGGGACAGGATGAGTCATCAAAGAAAAAAAGGCAAAGAGATACCTGCGCGAAGTATCTGAATCCATATTACAATGATGATAACGCAGAAATCTCAGCTTAGATTGCAGACTAATGCTTTTACTTTTCTCCTTACTTCCTATTCGGCAGCATACATTGATATCCACAATTTCCCTACCCCGTAGCTCAGTGGTAGTGTCGGTCTGTCTCGGCATCCACTGTCTTGGCCAGACATGGCTTGATCTGTACCACTGCTGCCTCCACACCTCGGCCCGGCTGATGGGGTTAACTGGAGCTGACGGGGCAGTGTCTGTGTCGCTACCGAGGCGGCCATGCCGCTACACCTCGGCCTGGGTGATGGGGTTAACTGACAGCTGACGGGGCAGGGCAGCTTAAGGATGCTCTGCTAAAGATCTCGCTCCCGATTTAAGAGTAACGCAAACTAGGCAGTATCTTTTTTCCACCCACATGGTATAGCGCCCCGAAAATCAGCAACGTAGGAAATGGCATGCATCACGCTGAGTAGATCTAGAGAGTGTAGAATTTGTGACGAGTGAGGAAGGCATATGAGGCAAGGCGTGATGGTGGGCAGATCTAGAGTGTGCAATGTGTGCCGAGTAAGAGAAGCCTTACTAAGGCATCCAATGCCGACATGGTGCAGGTCACAGAGACGGAGACGGAGACGGAGACGGAGACGGAGACGGAGACGGAGACGGAGACGGAGCGCACTGCAGAGCGTCTGCCGAACAGGGCTCTGATACGGACGACTTCCCGGCCCAGAACTGAGAGCGTGCACTGATCAGGCAACTTACCGTCGGCTAGGTCCACTGAAGCAGCGACGGCCACCAACGCGGCCAGCACGTGTTGTATCATGCCACCTTTTCGTCGTCCATTCTGCAAAGGAGAAAGCGCACGTGAGCACATTGATTTTGTTCACTATTTCTTCTACAATGGTCCAGGGAGCAGACGTGATGACAGTTCCTTCGCCAAATGCCTGTTGCACGTCTTCCAGCCGGTCCACTCGGACACAGTGTTGGTTGGTTATTTGGGCTTTCGGGCGCATCGACTGCGTTGGTCATACAGCGCCCATTCGGACACAGTGTCATGGAAACGCAGAAGCTCCGCATCTAACGATGCTCGGGTCCGGTCAGTGTATTCCTCTCTCGACCAGCGGACAGGTCGCACAATCAGCTGATTGCACGACCCGCCCTTGGGCGCCACCTGGGTCAGTGGAGGACCTAGGCTCGGTGACATTTCCTCTCGTTGAAATGGAAAACGTCAACCAGGAAGATACACACACATACATAACATACAATGCGCAGCGCACGACACTTAAACATTGCTATCAACAACACGCTTCACAAACTTCATGTGCGTACGTCGCACCGCACCTGTCCGAGGGTCTAGCAGGGCTAAAAAATCGTATCGTTCTGTCGTCGTGGACGACAACCACGAACGGGGACTTTTGGCGACCACATTTCCATATCATTATAAATATTATGTGTGAAATCATATAAATGGTACCTACTATACATAAAATTGACTACGTCACGATATCCGTGTCAAGGTAAGCAGGATTGAAACGAATCGGATTGGACCGGGACTGGAAATGTTATCCGTGCAGACCTCTAGAAATGTTAACCGTGCAGACCTCTACCACCCACCGCCACGCTACCATTTCTTCATTCCCATCGTACGCTTTTGGGTTTCTAGTATCTAGTATCTAGTACGCTCAGCGGCAAAAAAAATGACTCAACGGCAACAAAGTATCGTCGAGACAACCATTCCATCGTTCAGACGACCGCCGACGATAGAATTGTCTCCCGTTTAGCACAGAGCCAATGGCATGCCTTCTGGTCGCCGGTGGTTGTCGAACTCGCCCGGTACCACTTTATGCTCGATGGCAGCGGTACGGAAGTACCCAACTATGGTATACTCAGCGGCTTTGGAGGCAATCGACTAGACCACGGGTACTAAAACAACACTAGACCTACGTTAAGTAATGAATAATTTATAACATTAGCTGATTTTTTAAAACAATTTTAATTTGAAACCTTTTTTCATGTAGGATGTACGATAATATTTTTTATTTCATTAAAATCGGAAAGAATTTGGAAGAATATCATTCTTTTACGCGCATTCCTCGCTTTCAAATCCGTCCGTTTCCATTTTAAACGCGACGATGTGCGTCGAAGAGTGAAATAGGGAATTGATCACGGTTCTTTATAATTGATGAGTGGTGGATGAGTGCGGCAAGATAAAACTACCAAGTTCGAATTATCTGGAGTGTTAATCAAACGATTTTTTTCTTCATTTTCTGACTTATATGAGACCAAATGAAGTGGTTCGGTCTTAAACAGACTCCAGAAACCGACTCTATTCGGGGCTAGGGGGTAAGGGTGACAAAGTTAGTAAGGTCATCCTGTAGATGTGGACATTGCGATTGGAAAGGTACTGCACAGAGCATTTACAAACATTCAAAAGTAAAGCACCCAGGTCTACCAGTGTTAAGAGTACTGCAAGATAGCCATTTTGGCCCTGGCAGGCGATTTGACTGGACTTGCAAGCCAGCACTGGATCATCAACCATCAAGCTCAGGTGAAAATATTGGTATATGGATTACATTTGAGTAAAATATAGTCACCTAAATGTAATTAGACAAAATATTTTGGTGTGTAGGTACCTACTCAGCAGGCATTGCACTGCAGTTGGTGGCAATGCATACAATATAGGGATGGTGAATTTTAGCCACCTGGTGGTTTAAACCATGGTTTAAACTGGCTGGCCTAAATTAATTTAAGCCACTCTGGCTTAACTTATATTTCTGGTATGGCTGGAGGGCAGTGATGGACATTAGTTAGGGAAGCATCAATTATAATTCCAAAATGTGCTACACTCCATTTTATTTGCAAAAAAATACTCCCTAGAATTCCACAAAACTCTGTCTGGGTTCTGGGTATGCACTCCACAAGCCAGATGTTTACCCATTAGGTACAGTTGGTCTAACATGTAGCCCCCTGGATGCTGGTAGTTAGAAATGGTATTTGTAAATACCAGGATTTTGACATCCAACTACTGTCATTGAGGGAGATAAAAGACATAAAGACATAAAAGATCAGTGCAACTATGAGCCACAAGGGCCCTTCTTGGTTGCACTCTGTACACTGAACCAGTTGTCCACCAAATGTGTTGATCAACTCTCCCTGGAATACAGAAAAACAAGCCCACTATTCTTGTAATGATTGTCTATGCTGTTCTTAAAGATGTTCAGTGTGTTGCTACTGACAATGGTTTCTGGCAGCTGGTTCCAGTGTTCTACTACCCTGTTGGTGAAGAAAGTTTGCCTTAACCTTGTTCTGCTGTGGTTAACTTTAATTTTGAATTTATGACCTCTAATTCCATCATTTCTGTTAAATTCAAACAGTTCCCTGAGATAACCCTGTTCCTGACCATGTACAAATTGAAAGACCTTGAGATCTCCTCTCAGCCTTCTATATCTAAGTGAAAACATTCAATTTCTTCAATCTTTCCTCATATGCTAGGTTGCCCATACCATTCACCATTTTTGTTGCCTTCATTTGTACTCTCTCTAAAAGCCAACAATATTTGTCATAACTAGGAGACCAAGCTTGGACACAATATTCCAGATATGGCCTAGCATATGCACAATAAAGCTTCCTGATTACTTCCTCACTTTTGTATGATACATTCCTATTTATTTCCCCAAGCATTCTTAGTGCCTTCTTCCTGGCTTCTTTGGTCTTTTCTGATGCCCCCCAATTTTGTGTTCAAAATAACACCTAATTCCTTCTCCTGCTGAGTCACAGATAGTACTTGCCCACCCATCAAGTATGGAGCCTTGATATGCTACCTACCTACATGCATGATTTTGCACTTATCAAAATTAAATTTCATTTGCCATTTTTCGGACCACTTCACATGCTCGTCTCAGTCTTTCTGCACCAAGATTCTGCAGATAATATGTAGCAAGATACACATTAGACAGACTGTTCATAGCCATTTGATAGCTAGGTACCTATTTTATGTTAACTGAAAAGTGACTATTTGAGCCACATCAATTTGTGCTGTTTTTGGCATAGTTTTCCCATTGTCTTACTGATAATAGTATGTATATGTAGGTAGGGATGGGAAAAAGCTGGCTTAAATTCAATTTATGGCACCCAGTGGCTTTTATTAATTTAAGCCGGTTTAAACTGGCTTTTATTATTTAAGCCAGTTTAAATTCACGACACTTCTAAGTCCCACACTTATAAGGCTCACAAACCATGGGTGCATTGATAGTGTTGGTCTTCAGCACAATACAAATGTAAAATACCATACCTAGAGAGAGTACAATGAAGACCTACTGTGCATGACCAGATGGTTAGTGACAGTTTCTGACCCAAAGTATGGACATTAGGTTGATTCACCTATCATCTAATGCTTTGAAGCTCATCTAATGCTCATCTAATGGATCTAATGCTCCACTTCCACAAGTGTTAGTGCTAACAGGAAATAATGTGCCACCATACAATGTCATGAAAGGTGTGCAATAGTTGACAATGTGTGCAAAATGTGCAATAGGTAGACAGATTGCTTACTGTAGCAAACAATAAGCAAACGGATTGCTTACTGTTATCTATGAATATGGGTAGGTAGGTACCTACCTACATATACTATTATCAGTAAGACAATGGGAAGGCTATGTAAAAAACATCACAAATTGGTCTGGCTCATATAGTTACTTTTAAGGTAACATAAAATAGGTACCTAGATATACAATGGCTAGGTACCCATGGGGTAAAAATCTGGCTTGTGGAGTGCATACCTAGAACCCAGCTAGAGTTTAGGGAAATTCTAGGGAGTGTTTGTTTATAAATAAAATGGAATGCAGCACATTTTGGAATAATTGATGCTTCCCTAACTTTTGTTTGTCACTGCACTAAAGCCATATCCGAAACATAATTTTAGCCAGGGTGGCTTAAGTTAATTTATGCCGGCTGGTTTAAACTGGTTTAAACCACCAGGTGCTTTAAATTTGCCATCACTATATGTAAGTAGGTACCTACCTACCTATATTTAGGGATGGAAAAAAGCTGGCTTAAATTGAATTTATGCCAGCCAGTGGCTTTTATTAATTTAAGCCAGTTTAAACTGGCTTATTATTTAAGCCGGCTTAAATTCACGACACTTCTAAGCCCTTGCATTATTAAGGCTCACAAACCATGAGTGCATTGACAGTGTTGCAAACCATGGGTGCATTGACGACGCCGAATTGCCGAAAAGGAAATTGTCGGCAAGATATTCTGTATAAAGGTAATCGACGCAATTTGTTATAGGTCCAGGAAATCAAAACCTTTTCGAGCTATCATTACCCCCTTTGGGTTAGGCCAACCTCGTGATTACCCCGTATCAAATTCAGAATGCCTCATAACCAAAGTTCATTTTCAAGGTTGAGAACATGTAGTATTTCCTGCTGATATATGTGCACAGGTTTTTGGCAAATGTACACAGTACTCTCCATACTCGAGGTTTGACGAAACCCCGCTATAACCCCACCCCCACCCCTCCACAAGCCAGCGCATTACCCCAGGTTGGGAACCCCTGTTCCGGGCCATGTAGCATAATGTTATCGTTTGCACAAAAGGTGACAACCACCAAGCCTATTCTGGATTTGGACGACAACCACGAAACCATTTTTTTTAGCCCTGGGGTCTAGATAATCCATATGACACCGTCCAACAGCGCGCACAACTACACGTACCGGTGACCAAGGAGGCCTAGATCTGCAGGGATACATCACGTAGGACATCGAGATACCGCAGCCTTATCCTGTCTAAGGTTTGTACATAGGTGGCGGTGAGACCACTCGGTTCCTCAGATCGTAGGATCGTTTTTGTTACTCCTTTGCACTGCTCGTGTTTTCCTGCGCGGCGTTTAAGGTATCTACCATCAATGACATCCTTTCGTGCACAGTGTGATATGAATACTTCGGTACATGTTGTGCGATTAAATTGGAGAGTGGCATATTCAGGTTCCTCATAAAGAGCAAAAAGTATGGCGATTATCCATGGGCTGAGGAAGTCCTTTAGTTCAATGAAAAAATGTAACCTAACTGGCACTCCAAATCATCACCATAACTGTCAGATAGCGCCCTAAGCCGACACCTTATGTCCAAGTGGCGCCGTTCCGGCATTCCAATCCCTTCATGATTGTGTCCGACGACATGTCGGAGCTCAATGTCCCAGGATGCGCAGAACTCCAACAGGCGCAAACTTTTCATACTCACGCCGGCGTCCGTCTCTATGTATTGTGGAGGCCCATACCTTACAAACTGGGCATATAGAGCGTCGATAATTATGTTCGTACCTTCAGATTACAGCGGGTGGTGCGTCAATCCCTGTAAACCTATCAGCGCATGTCAAAACTAGCGTTTTCCCCGACGTTCTACTCCTAGGCATGTGCATCACGTCAATCACAAGTACTTCCCCTGGGCCCATGGAATCAGGTTGGGTCAACCTGACCGCCAACACTTTTCTTTGTCGTGCAGCGCTGGCATGACTGTACATAATTCTTGCAATCCTGACTCAGTCAGGGATACCATATGCTTCTAGATAGCGTCTGATACAGCTTATCGTGTCCGCTGTGGTCGTGATTCGCACGGTCATGATTGTCTCTCGTGATCTCGAATCGCCTGACCAAAGGCCAAACAAGACGAAACTCCTTTTCTTCCCTATTGTGGCGGAAAAGCAAACTGCCCTGCAAAAATTAGTGTGCAATACCCTCCTTTTTAACGCTGGCGAGCACAATTTAAACCACGTCCCGTGCTTTATTCTGTGAATCAGAGCAAGACACGTCCTGTCATGCTTCTGATACCACACAATTTTCTCGCTACGCAATGGTTTGTGAGGAACCGCTCCTGCTCTTACTCGATAACATGCTTCAGAACGTTCTGTCGCTGTGGGCGCCCCTGCAACAGGCATGTCAGCCGATATAATTTATGTCGCTGCTGAGTTTCTTTCTTAAACGGCTGTGGTCCGCGCAGACACTGCTGCGGCCGGCGCCCTTCCCGCTCCCTTCCCTGCTAGTCAGAATCTGGAGCGCACTCTTACAGTCGCACGCCCAAGTGAACTGTAGCACAGCCAAAAACTTATAACAAAATTTGAGACCCGTGATGAAGTTGAACACCTCTAGTTCATAAATTGTCCATTTCTGTTTGGACTTATTGCACTTGCCACCATTGAACGCAATTATTTTTTATTACTCCCTGTTGAACCTGGCACAAAAGCTGTCCAGATCCCACCGTACTACTACCGGTGTATAGGACAGACCTCCCGTTCCGCTATGGATATGACAACACGCGGTCACTCAATAGGTGATCCCGGAGCGAGCGAAATGCAAACTCTAGCTCACCATCCCAACAGAACGAGTCTGAGTTGGCTAGTCTCACTAATGTGGCGGAGATGTGCGAGAATGACTGCACGAACTTTCGAAACCACGCAAAGAACCCGCATACGCGCTTAGCTTCCTGCACTGTTGTTTTCGGCGCCTTGAGCTTCTGAACACATTTGATCCTTTCGGGGTCTATAGCAACTCCTTCAGGTGCAATAGTGAACTAGATATGACAATTTGGTCATACCAATTTTGCACTTGTTTGGAGCTAGTTTAATACCAACATTTTGTAGTCTTTCGAACACTGTATGTAACAACTTCAGATGACTCTCGACATCAGGACTTGCTGCAAGGTCATCGTCAGCATATATACTAATGCCGGGGAATGTCGCCTAGCATGCGGTGCATTGCAACATGGAAGATATACGAAGACTGGGCGCAGCCCATGGGGCTTCGTGGCGGATGGTACGTTTTGCCAGGTGCGCAAAAAGCACACATTTTGCTCGACTCATCTGATAACTACAAATTCCAAAATGCGTGCCTGCTATTTAAAGCGAACTGGAAATAGTCCAGAGCTCAAAAGAGTACAGAAATCATCAATGCTGGGAAGCACAAACGTTTTGGGAGGAAACTTTTGCTGATCTCGCGGATGTCCTGCACAATCCCGAATTTGGTTCCTGCAGACTTGCCAACCGAAATCACCGGGGAGTTCCAGTCACTAGGTTCACCGACCGCCAATAACCCTACTGGCCTGTAATGCTGCTAGTCCAACTGATTATTCCCCTCTCGACCAGCGGGCAGGTCGCACAACCAGCTGATTGCGCGACCCACCCTCGGGCGCCACCTGGGTCAATGGCGGAACCAGGCTCGTCCGCTGGCTGTTCCACTTGGGAAAATTTGTACAAGGCACCAATATGTGGTGCTGGACGAGTGAAGGGAAAGAGGTAGACTGTAGAGCTGACATACTGTAGACACAGAATCGGACCGGACTGAACTGGCGCCATGGCGACTCAGTTCAACCGTGCCAGCTGAACTGGCGCTATGGCGACTCAGTTCAACCGGGCCAGCTGAACTGGCGCTATGGCGACTCAGTTCAACCGGGCCAGTTGAACTGGCGCTATGGCGACTCAGTTCAACCGGACCAGCTGAACTGGCGCTATGGCTACTCAGTTCAACCGGACCAGTTGAACTGGCGCTATGGCTACTCAGTTCAACAGGGCCAGCTGAATTGGGGCCATAACCCGCGGCCTCCAGAGCTGGCGGACGGGGCAGGAAAAGCTGAACTGGCGCCATAACCCGCGGCCGCCAGAGCCGACGGACGGGGCCGGACCGGCTGAACTGGCGCCATAGCCCGCGGCCACCAGAGCTGACGGACGGGGCCGGACTAGCTGAACTGGCGCCATAACCCGCGGCCGCCAGGGCCGGCGGGCCAGGCCGGACCGGCTGAACTGGTGAGGTCGGTGTGGCCATTTTTCACGGCCGTGGTGGTCTGCTACCCGACACGCCCATGGTAATGACGGCTGTTAGCCGCCACCCCCGCCGGACAGGAATGTGCCCGGTGGCAGCTATGCAGTCCGCCGCGGTCTGGAGGGGGCAGCAGCGCAGCGGCCATGCGATTCGCTGCATTATCATTGCAAACTCGATCGCTTATATGGGAAGCTAGCTGAGATAGGAAGTGAGTTCATATGGCAGTCTAGTTGAGATAGGAAGCTAGTTCATTAGTTCATATGGCAGTCTAGTTGAGATGGCAGGGTAGTTGGGACGGAAGTCTAGCTGAGATGGGAGGCTAGTTGAGGTGGTAGACTAGTTGAGATGGGAGGCTAGTTGAGATGACAGGGTCGTTGGGACGGAAGTCTAGCTGAGATGGTAGGCTAGTTGAGATGGTAGACTAGTTGAGATGTGAGGCTAGTTGAGATGGTAGACTAGTTGAGATGGGAGGCTAGTTGAGATGGCAGGCTAGTTGAGATGGTAGGCTAGATGAGATGGTAGACTAGTTGAGATGTGAGGCTAGTTGAGATGGGAGGCTAGTTGAGATGGGAGGATAGTTGAGATGCGAGGCTAGTTGAGATGGTAGACTAGTTGAGATGTGAGGCTAGTTGAGATGGGAGGATAGTTGAGATGGGAGGATAGTTGAGATGGGAGGATAGTTGAGATGCGGGGCTAGTTGAGATGGTAGACTAGTTGAAATGGGAGGCTAGTTGAGATGGGAAGATAGTTGAGATCGGGGCTAGTTGAGATGGGGATAGTTGAGATGTGGAGCAAGTTGAGATGGGAGGCTGGTTGAGATGGGAGCTTGGGACATGTTGGTTTGTGGACCCAACGCTTGTGGGTCGGGTTCTCAATGTACCATTGGAGGACTGTCGCAGCCTCCACCTGCGTATGCGGAGAATTGGACCTCAATAACATCGAGGACGAGTCAAACCCATAAAAATGTATCGAGTATTCAGGAAGTTCCTCTGGCATCATCCAGAAGTCTTTCGGTGATCATCGGCGATCCGGTATACGAGGAAGTTCCGCTGGCTCCAGCCGGAGCTTCTTCGGCAATCAAACACTCTAGGTTGGCTTGCAATGCAGTCAATGACAACAATGTAGTCGCCACTGGGGCCTCAATATAGTCTCAGACAAATCGATAGCACCTCATGAAAGAACTGCGGCAGACAAATGCCACCACAGGCAAGCCGTTTCTTCGAGACACTGACGAAGATGAGGCTACTTACCTACATCGGTCTGGTTCAGGTTCACTGACCGATGACTATTAGGTAATTCCTTTGGGCCGGAGGTCGCCAGGTCGATACGGAACACCCTCCGCGGGGTGGGCAAAGTCCCTGCGACCCCCCATGCTAAGAGAACGATCATCATCCCTAAGAAACCAGATGCCAGATGTGAACGACTTCCGACCCATTACCATTGGGCCAAGTGGTCCTGCGGCTGTACTGCAAGCTGCTGGACCACAGGATTCGTGTCAAAGTCCACCTTGAGCCGAGGCAGAAGGCGCGCACGGCTATCGACGGATGCCACAAATATTTCTTCGTCGTGAGCGAATTCTTGCGACTTTGCAAATCTAGGGGGAAGGAATTGAACCTTGCCTTCTTGGACGTCGCCAAGGCGTTGGATGAGGTGCCGAGCTTCCCCATGTTCCCGATGCCTGCTGGCCTCTGGCACTGGACACGTTATGCGCTGGCTCCAGGACGTCACGGACAATTTTTGTTTATCCGAAAGGGGTATGCCGGTCAACGCGACCAACTATCATGTCATCCGACTTGCATCGGTTCCGTCGTCGGTTCCAGGTACAAGAACCCTCAAAACCACCGGATGGTCCACCTTTAATTTCAATGGCGCCCCTATTACTGAAAGAGCCGTGGAGGTGGCTAAATGCGTGGGGTTGGAGCTCCCTGCCATGACTGACCAAAATATCAAGGGCAGACGCTCCTCGGTGGCCTTATGGTGAGCTCACGGGCTGCGCTCAAACCAGCACAGAGACTGGCTCTTCTACCAGCACATACCACTAGCTCTGCACTTCCAACCAAGAGGATGGCAATAATAATAGTCAAAACCAGACCACTGGCAAATATAATGGAAGGGCGAGAGTGGCGAGGATCCCGGTGTATCCGGCGCTGCCCTGTACTCTATATCTGACTACGACGTCGTCCACTGGCAGCAGCACACACAGGAACGACCGGTCAAAACACACGCACACCACCCTCGACGCAGAACGGCAATCAGACGGACCGTACATAGAAGGAAGATAGCGTATCGTGCTGCATGGGCGCAGCCAGGAATTGTCATTTGGGAGGCATGTCCGGAATGGCTCCGTTTTCGAAAGTATTTGAAGCGCACCGGCGGCTTTACCTTCCAAGGGGCGCTCCTGGCTGCAAAATTCGAGGGGTCCACCCGGGCCTTCCCGGAGGGACGCCTTTTCCCCTCAAAGGGGCGCTCCTCAATTAAAAAAAAATCGAGGTATGTACACTCGAGCCTCCCGAGAGGGGCGACATTTCCAGGTCGGAGGGGATCCACTTTCCTCATGAGGGAGGTGTCCCCAATACCCCATTGCATCCGCCCCTGTCGTATTGATCACATGCACCACAATGTGGCACTTCGAGTTAACAACTGAAATTATCAGGAACCGGTGTAGCCAGCAAACAGAAGCCAATTTTGATTTCGGTCACAAAATACGCATTATAGAGCTGGATCATAGCCAGTTGCAGTGTTTGGAAATGCCCAGTGCGCGTAGCGCTAAACAGCGGCAGACATGCCAGGCAGGTTGGAACTCGTTCTGGTAGCGGTCGGAAAGCGTGCTGGCAGCGGTCGGAGCGCGTGCTGGTAGCGGTCGGAGGGCGTGCTGGTAGCGATGTGGGCCATTGTTCTCGCCGGAGTTGGGTGGGTACTGTGTGCAGCGCATGCCACGCATAGAAATCTCATCGTCAATATATGGCCCCGCCTGTTCGTACTTTGGCGTATTAACACCACTCGAATGGGTGTTGCTTCATGCATATGCATGGCAGAACTCATGAATGAGAATACGACACGTGCCTACCGCATAGTGTGCATTGTGAGGTGGATAGGTTCCCGTATCATAACGGTGCCGGGACTTGCTTTGGAAATGCTGATGAGACTCACGCTGGCAGGCAGGGGTTAACACGCGCCCTGGAGGGGGGGGCGAAATCCGCCCACCCCTCCGGTTTTTCGTAGATAACTCCAGATTTTACCGGCCGATATACGCCATTGTTTGTGTACCTACCAATAAATGATCGGCGCGTTGCTTGAAGTAAGAAAAATTAAAATCGACCGAATACTTTTTCGAGTTAAGGGTCGCTAAAGTAAAAAAAAATTCCCAGCGCCAGATCACAAATATCATCGCTGATGCGCTTCCGGTATACTAGCAAAAAGGAA
Organism: Imbricaverruca yamaguchii; assembly: GCA_034440575.1. Lineage (NCBI taxonomy): Eukaryota > Metazoa > Arthropoda > Thecostraca > Neoverrucidae > Imbricaverruca > Imbricaverruca yamaguchii. The sequence continues at coordinate 89,517 of JAOTOL010001303.1, read as the reverse complement.
GTGTTCTTGGCAAAACTAGCGACTTGTTTGATGTACATTGTCATGCTACATTGTTCCCGAGTCATATCAAGTCACCGAGGTCAAGTCAGGCCAAGTTCATAACAGGTTAACACACGCTCTAGAGGGGGTATGGCGAAATCTGCCAATCCTTCCGATTTTTCGTATATAACTCCATATTGTACCGCCGATATACGCCAAATTTATCGCGTACCAGCTTAGAAATGACCGGCGCATTGTTTAAAGCAAGAAAAGTGGAAATCGGCCGAGATGTTTTCAAGTTAGGGGCCGTTAAAGTAAAAACAATTCACAGCGCCAGACCACAAAAATCGGCGCTGATGCGCTTCCCGTATATTGGCAATAGGGAAGTGATCTTGACAACACTAGCGACTTGTTTGATGCATATTGTTATGCTATATAATTTAAAAGTCATGTTAGGTCGCCGAGGTCAAGTCAGGTCAAGTTCATGACAGGCTAATGGAGGCAAACTTGGTCAACTGGAATGTGTCATAAATGCAAATGACTGTCATGCGATTGATGTCACTTTACATGTTACTCCCTATACATCCCGAAATCTACTGTTTGTCATTGTGTGCCTAAGCATTTCCATCCTTTATTCATGTATTTCACTCCTTTATTTGCGAAGCCGATTGTGCCGAGCCGCCCAACGGAGCAGTCGGGATGGGAGCCCGGTTCCGGTAACTGGAGCAGGTAATGACCTAATAAAGTACTCCTATATAGGTGACCTGAGGTCAAATGGCGGATCTGACATCTGTATTTCATCATTAGTAATGTCCAAAACATCATTGATGCCAATTTTGGAGCAATTAAACACAACCACAGTGATCCATAACAATGACAAGCCAAGCCACGCAAAACCAGAAAATTTTGCTATTTTGACCTCATCTGACCTTGAAGATATTGACATAAGGTCATGCACTGTGCACACAATAGAGTTTACTATCGTGCCCATCCACCCTGTGAATTTCGTTGCTCTAGCCTTCATAGGAGCTGAGATCTTAGGGGGGCGGAATCCGCCCCCCTCTCCAGGGCGCGTTATTTTCAGAGGCCCTCCAGGGCGCGTGTTAAGTTGGGAGGGCAGTCTGGGCTTGATGCTGGTGAATAATATTGAATATGATCTAGCATTGGTAGATCCTGATACGACATCTTTCTTCATCTTTCCATTGACGTTATATTACCAGACATTGGGCATACTCCGACTGTGGTGGGAGACACCCAGCTATACCATAAATCGGTAGCGTGAATGTTTTGGAAAGATACCTTTATGAGGATGCGGCTGCACTGAAGGTCAGCATTGTCCTCGTGATGATTTGGGGTCACAACATAATGAAGCTAAAATTGCTTGACTTTCACCTCAGTGACTGCCCTAAGATTTCTTGGAAAGAGAACATGCATTGAATACTTTCCAAACTAACAGCAGCTCACCAGTGGTGAAAGAAGGCAAGGGGAGGGGGCCGAAGGTGGCAGCATCCCCTGGAGGATCTGAGGGAGCCCTCCAGGCGACAACCTTGAGGAGCCCGTAAGGTGTCTTGGGCCGGCGCGCAGAGCCACTGGACCCACGAATGGGGCCCCGGTCCGAGGAAGAAGGTCCCGAACCGATGAAGAGGGCACTAAGTTAGCTCAGTGTGTTCATGGGCAGATGACGAGAGCCCTGGGCTGGGCCAAAATAAAGGGATTTGGGTCGACAGAAGCCCCAGATCACTGAAAGGACTCCCGGACTAAGGGACGGTGGTGGGACTAATCCGAGGAAACGGCCCCTGGCCTAATGGAGGGGCCAAATATGCTGAAAAAGAGCCCCCGATCGACGGAAAAGGCTGTAGATCTGAGCCGTCAGGTCTTTCTGAAGGTCCTGAAAAGGCCATCAATGAGGACACCCGAGAAGACGGATAGAGCCTTCATTTTCCGAACCCATAGTGCAAGCTAAGGCCTGGTGCCTCATCTTGCAATACTCCGGCGCCCTTCTATTCACAGTACTAGTGTAAAGGCACCCTTCTGGGCGCCACCTCTTCAGAATACAGGCGTCTTCCTCGGCCAGATGAGCTCCCCTTATGATAATGCAGGAACACTTTTTCGCAACATAGTGCAGTGACTGACCCAGCATGGTCAAAATTGCGATTGGTGTGACTGGATAACGCAAAAGAAGCATACCGTTTGTCACACTCGACATACTTTTGTCAGATCAGTTCCAGGAAATTATCTGGCTCAGATACAGGAAACGCCTGTCTAATTTATTATTCACGAAAAAAGTAAGTACGCTCAAATTATGACTCCAAGAGCGAAGCCTGTACGACCCTAAAACATGATGCCCCAAAATATCATAAAATACCTGACACGAGAAAGGACAGGCCAAGGAATTGCAATACTGCGGAACATTCGTCTGGTGGATCTGAGCCATCTCCCTGGGATAGCGCCACCAATTGAAACAAATCAATGGGATGAATTCGTACCTCACCAAGTCACAGATTTTACAGCGAGGTGACATTGGCTGAAGAGATGAAGAGAATGAGGCTGCACTTGACGTTCCTGGGTGGACACCGTTCTGGGGAACATCCCCGTAGAATCCCACTCTGAATCTCAGGCATGCTTTATGACACCGAGAGATGACGATGTAAAAATATGCCTGATATGAAGAGCTCGATCGAGATTTGCGAAGTTAACCTTCAAATTGTTACATTTTTAGACGGTTGCAATAAGTTCCGTCCCCAGTTAACATGTCAACATAGGCTTCACTGGATTCGCCACAAGGCCGTTAGTCGGATGAAGTGGCCGTAAATGTAGCTTAGATACCGAAAAAAAAGATCACTTTTAGTAAATTTTAGCAGTAGCCCCGAACAAATCGTGCTGTGCATCCGGACAATAATTGCCTGTGAATCATTAGAAGTGCTGAATGCATAACCAGGCAAATTATGAACATTTGTTCTAGCCGTGCGTACATTACCTGTAAGGATGCAGCGGTTATCTTAGAAGATTTGTGTTTTATTTTAAGAAACATTTTAACTAGGAGGAGTAAGCAGCTTCAGTGAGCTCAACAAGGGGTACGACACCCCCTTGCTCGCGCAAGGGAGAAGAGGGGGTGCTGCGCCCCATTCGTTTCGCCGCCCGTGAGGACAGAGCCGTGCTACTATCTGTTGATCTGCAACTGTAACTGACCGTAATCCACAAACCTGTGGATATTTTACAATTATGTTTCACTTATGCTCGTAGCCAGGAAGCAGGTTATTTTCAACTCATAAGAGCACAAAGTCTTTATGCCAAGCATTGGCTCCATGCTGGGTATCTGGCGCTGAAGTGGTTACAGAAGAAAGGCTCCCGACTATCGGGCATCGGCGCCGCGCCACGTACCTGACGCTGGTGTGATATTAGCAACGGGTCAACTATTCTCACCTGTCTGGCATCGGCTCCACGCCATGTACATGACGCTGGTGTGACAGGTCAAATTCCACCGTCTGGCAGAACGGACGCCAACTGGGCACGGCTCCACGCCATGTACATACCGCGGGAACACACCGTCGGCATCGGCCCACGCCAGACGACGCGGTGTGACATTGCACGGGTCAACTATTCTCACCTGTCGGCATCGGCTCCACGCCATGTACATGACGCTGGTGTGATATTAGCAACGGGTCAACTATTCTCAACTGTCTGGCATCGGCTCCACGCCATGTACATGACGCTGGTGTGATATTAGCAACGGGTCAACTATTCTCACCTGTCTGGCATCGGCTCCACGCCATGTACATGACGCTGGTGTGACATTGGCAACGGGTGAACGACTCTCAACTGTTGGGCATCGGCTCCACGCCATGTACATGACGCTGGCGTGACATTGGCGACGGGCGAACGACTCCGATTATTATCTGGACGCCGGGACCACAGCCAAATGCAGGGCGGCGCTGCAAAACTGCACAGACAGACCTTGCTGTGTAGCAACGGTAAATAACGGCGCCTGTCCCGTTATCAGTGGACGATTGCAATGTTTGGCTCTGTCGCCCTGTTCTCACGAGTCACCACGGGACAGGAGCGCCCTCTTATCCATAGCTCCAGGGTCCTCGGTACCTGGAACTTTGCATTGGGTCCCAGGAACTCTGCATTTGACTCCTTGAGATCTAGCTTCGGACCCGAAGTTGTTTTGGCAATTGGAATCATTTCATAGAATGAAAACACAAGTTAGATACATCCTTGGATTGTACAGATATATTCTTCACATGTCGCTAAGTATCAGACAATTAATCTCAACCTGGCATTGTTGTTTCAATGCATCATATGTCGGACTGTCATGCACAGAGGAGCAGCCGAGGAGGGGGCCGAAGGCCGGACTCCTCCCCCTTAGCTCCTAAAAGTACATTAGATCAAATGATAAATTTGATATTTTTACCATGCAAAGTGAGCGAAGGAAACTGGTTCATAACTGACAGCACAGAGCCCACGCTAGGTAATATAACGCACCCACAAGCCAGTGAGGCTGCGCATGCGCAGGTTCATGCACGAGGCCAGGGGCCGTCAGACCAGTAATCGGCGCGTGACCAAGCACTGGGCCCCGCCTGCCCCCCCCCCCATCACTACACCATGGCCTTGGGCAGGCTCGCCGGCTACCCGGCGTCACATGTGGATGCGCAGCTCGTCCGCGGTGAGATTTTGATCCGACAGCCAAACGCGCGCCCTAATTTGAATACGGCTGCAATTCAGGAGGACTGGGATCCAACGGTCGTTAGTGGTTATCAGATCCGGTGCCCAAATCCGTGATGAGACTCGGGCGTGGACACTAGCAATGCGACGTGACCGCAAGTTCGCTATGCTACATATATAAATATATATATATATATATATATATATATATATATATATATATATATATATATATATATATATACATATATATATATATATATATATATATATATATATATATATATATATATATATATATATATATATATATATATATATATATATATATATATATATATATATATATATATATATATATATATATATATATATATATATATATATACATATATATATATATATATATATACATATACATATAACTCGGTCGTGCGGCCGGTGCTCCCATGCATTGACGCGATGGTGTGTGAGCTGTGTGGGGAGACCACACGAGCGAGAAATCGTGCAGCACCAAAGCGTGAAATAACACAGAGTTACCTGGCCATCTGGGGGAAGTGCTGCTACATCGGATCACAGCAGCCAGAAGCAATGGCTGTGCCCGACATCCACGAGGCCCCATTTGGATAGGGTAGCGACTAGTGGAAGCGGGTTAGGACAGGTCTGAACAATGCGGAACGGATGGACTCGCAACAGGTGTGTTGGCTTCCAGGTGCTGCTCGCAGGATACGTGGGCATCCGTGGGCATCCCAGGATACGTGGGCATCCGCATTTTGGATGAATTTAACTTGAACCTCATGGGATTCATGCAAATATTTAACTGAAATCGGCTCTTATCTCCAACTTCGCGACAGTTCTTACGTCACTGTTCAGAAATATATGGGGAGATGTTTCGGCCCAGGTGAAGCCCAGCCAGAGTCACGCAGCACTGCACAACCGATGGACGACTATAGCCTAGTGTAGCTGCATATCATTTACTTCACTGGTGAGGTTGGCTTGCATGTTATTTTTTTAATAAGTAAATTTAGTCCGAGTTGTTGCTGGGGTGACTTTATGAACCAGGGTTCTATTGCTAAGCAGAGGTTGTTGCGTGAACCCTGGCTCCACCACCAGATCCACGAATTCCAGTTCAACGGCAGAATTTTGATCGAAAGTTTAACGTGCCGTCAATGTACCGACACGGCCGCCCGGTAGCTGGCCCCCGGCCTTATCGGGCCAGCTGCCAACTGACACTACCGGCCTGGGGCTAAATGCGAGAGCGTTATGACTTAGCAACATTCCCTTCAAGCTTCCCTTTGGACTAGTTAAGGTGCATGAATATTATGAATACGCACTCGGTGAATACCATTCATAACGTACGTACTGGAGATAAGCATGGTGATGCCAGAGCTGCGGTGGTAGTGCTACAAGGACGACTACCATGTAATATCGGAATCATGCCGCATCCCACGCTGTTTAAGTGAAGCAAACGCAATGTTGTAGCTACGCACCCACAAGCAGGGGTGGCGCGCTTGTCGCGATTCTTTCGTATGGAGAAAAGGGGAGGAGAGGGGACGGGGAGCGTTGCACTGAGAAAGCTATTTTTTCGGTAGCGTTAGTAATTTGTTGTCACGTGACTATTTTTTCGCCGCATGTTCACCGGGAAACCATACTTCCCGGTGCCAAAGCGACAACACGGATTTTGGTTCGGGGCGAGATGAAGGGCTTCGGTCTATTTTGTTGGATAAGGTCATACGGGTGCTATGAAATTTCCGAAATTCGATACCTTTCCACTTGAAAGGAGGTCACACTTTAGCTGTCTTCAACATTACTTTTGCGATAAAATTTTCAATCTGATTTTTTTCGTGTGATAAATCTCAGCATTGATTAACCTTTGGCTGTGCTTCTGGGAATTAGGCAATATGTTTGTAGCTTCTAACAAGCATCTTGATTATACAATATAGATGATCAATGCACAAGTGTGGGAAAAGCCACATCTCTTCCTACTAGTGGTCCGGATGGAAAGGACCAAGCGAGTTGCCGCGGTCTCGGAATCATAGACACCAGAGAAGGGTTTAGGTACTGGCGACGTGCCTTCCAGCTTACAATGGGGGAATAAGGAAAAACCTCACTTGGGCAATTTCCACACATCCCAATAACCCGCTGTGCGACTGTCATAATAATCAAAAGTATGACTGTCTCTGCCGGCTACAAAATATTATTCTTCTTCTTTCTATTAGTATTAACTCGCTGAAGACTGGGGAACGAGGGCAGCAGCCCAGCTTTCTGGAGCCTTTGCAGAATGAATAAAAAACGGTTTGTGACCGTGCCACAGTTTTTGGTAGCTTACAGTGCGTTACGCGCAGAGTTAGCAGCCAGGATTTTCCTCAGGGAGGCCCGACCACAAAAGGAAATGTGGAGACCACGCACGCGAAGACAGCCAGCTATTCCTGGTATGGTAAAGTGAATATCAAAAAATGTCGTGAATCCATTGTAATTGTTTAGGCAACAGGAGACGTCGCTCCACCTTCGCTGCGATACTGGTTGTGCATCCTTTGCGACATATTTGTTGTGCTTAGCTGTTTCAGCTACATTCGCAAAGGTCACCTGACGTCCAATTAGGCTCTTGATCTAGGATAACCTTAGATAAATCTGTGGCAGATAATTGAGCTGTCATCATGTTATCACATTCATCATTGATGTATTTGGGCAGTCAATTCGATTGATTGCCAATAACTTGCTATTTTTGTGGAAACGCTATCTGGGATGTTACCTCTTCTTAAGCGATGATGCGATGATTCCAGTGAACATTGATGTTAAAAATAATTGTGGATGCACGAGTCTTCGTTGCTACTCACCAATAGAGGCCGGGGTCAATAGGTGTGCTGGGTTCCATCCATTCCATATAGGAAAGACAATTGCTGAAATTACCTCCTTTCCTTCATATTCAGTTTATCTGTTCTTCGACACAATGCTAACACCAACTTTGTTTTCTTCATGTCGATTAAGTGATCAATCCAGTGACATGTTATGATATTCAGAGCAAGAGGACTAGAGAAAACGAATGGCGTCGATCCTGCATGGAGGGTGTGCCAGATCAGTTCAAAGTGCACCGAGTGACGAGCCGCGGCCAGTGAGCGAACTACAGGAGCGTCGATCCCGAGAGGAACTCCAACCTTGAGTAGAATGGCGCCATCTCACCATAAGACGATAAGCCGGCCTTCGCGCGGTATCAACATCCATGTCCTGGGCAGCATGGCGCCGGCAATGAGTGCATTAGCAACCCAGGACAAAATAACGCAAATATTCTACGCTTGCGACTTCAAGGGACAAGCCCGCGCGACTCTAAAGTATGCTACTCAATCCATCCAAAAGCATCTTGTGAATTACTTGGTAGAAGCAAGGGCAGGCCAGGGAATTTTCCCGCGGCACATTCGTCTGGTGGGCCTAGCACAAACATCCCGGGGGTGCGCAACAAATTGTGGAAAATAATGGGATGGACTCAGACCTCACCAAGAGACCCAGATATTCCAGCGAGTTGAGAATGGCTAAAAAGAGGAAGAGAAAGGGATTCAGTTGATCGTTACTGAAGGACGCCATTCTAGGGGCATGCCCTTAGTGGTCCCCACGGATGTTTATTTCTGAAAATTATTCGAGGGATACATTGAAGCAATAGGTAAGACTAAATGGATTGGGGGCACACTCCATGGGGCCATGTTAAAAGTTAATATTATTGGGGTTGATTATCTCAGCTTAGGGACGCATCGACTACGTTGGTCATACAGCAAAAAAAAATATTGGGTGGCAAAGTCAACACTGAAAGGGCATTTGCCCCCACAAAACTATATAAGGACACCCCTGGTGGCCCATTTGGATCCGAGGGCATGGCTTAAAATATCAATGGGGAGAGGACGATATCAAAATATGCCAAAATGAAGAATTTTGTCAGAATTTGGGAATTTAAATCTAAAATGATTAAATCCAAAGACGGTTGGACGAATTATGGTACCCAGTGAGCATATCACCACAGGCTCCGGTGAATCAACCATAGACATTGGGCTCAAATTACGCGGATTAAGTGGCAATAACTTCAGCTTCAAATCTCACAAACAAGATCACTGTTGAATTTAGTAATGATGCCGAACAGTGTGATGTGTACCCTGACAACAATTTCCTTTGAATCGTTAGGAGTACGGAAGAAATGATCAGAAAATGAGGAGTACGTGTTCTAACTGTACCTACATAACCTGTCAGGATGCAGCACCTAACTGTGATTTGCTAAAAGAAACACGGTATCTATAAGCGCTTTACGGCAGTTTTAGGGCGCTCACCAAGGAAGTGCGACGGGGAGGGGCTAGGCAATCATGTAGTGATGAGGTATCTACACCAGTCAGTCCGTCTACAGTCCAGTGCATGAAGTCCAGCACATGAAGCGGTGCTACGGTAACTACACTAGTCAGTCCGCCTACAGTCCAGTGCATGAAGTTCAGTACATAAAGCCGTGGTGCGGTGACTACACCAGTCAGTCCGTCTACAGTCCAGTGCATGAAGTCCAGTACATGAAGCGGTGGTGCGGTAACTACACCAGTCAGTCCGTCTACAGTCCAGTGCATGAAGTCCAGTACATGAAGCGGTGGTGCGGTAACTACACCAGTCAGTCCGTCTACAGTCCAGTGCATGAAGTTCAGTACATGAAGCGGTGGTGCGGTAACTACACCAGTCAGTCCGTCTACAGTCCAGTGCATTAAGTCCAGTACCTGAAACGGTGGTGCGGCAACTACACCAGTCAGTCGTCTACAGTCCAGTGCATGAAGTCCAGTACATGAAGCGGTGGTGCGGTAACTACATCAGTAAGTCGACAGTGGTGGGTCAAGTAGTGGTGGCTACAGTCCAGTCCGTCTACAGTCCAGTGCATGAAGTCCAGTACATGAAGCGGTGGTGCGGTAACTACACCAGTCAGTCCGTCTACAGTCCGCCGCATAGACTGTGGGCTGACTTGTCGCTGAAGGTCTCGATGGTTGAGCTAATCGAGGCTGTTCAAATTACGCATCAGCAGAGGTAACGTTGACTTCCGTGGAAATGACGGGTGTAGGCATGCATGTATGTCCTTGCGCATTCCAGAACGATGAGGCGTCATTATTGAGCCGGGAGGAAATAACGAATCTGAATGTGGCTGGTGTTCGCCTTCTGTGACAAATACGGGTTCCCTTCGGCGACTTTAACGCCTGTGGATGGAGCAAGTGAACACGCTGTGGTAGTCTTCGTGCAAGATCATCTCTGCGGAGGGGAGAATGTCGTCAGACGCCATAGCACTGACTGCTAGTTTGGGCTCTGCCAGAAAAGGCTGTGTTGATTGCGTGACTGATCGCATGGGCTTGGGGAAAACACGAAGCTACAGCTCGACATAAGATAAAATACTGCAAAAACGTCGTCTTATGATTTCCGGTGCTCATGGCTGGTTGTTGACCACTCCCATTGTGCGTAAGTGTCGGTAAAATGGCCGGAATACATATTGACTGCAGCCACAGGTATCGTGCTATGAAAATGATTCCGAGGAAGTGGGTGGGGTGTGTCATGCTCATTGAGAACACTGGCTCAATTATCATATTGCAAGGGATTTTTTACCGCGAAAGTATATTGAGCATACCGATCATACCGATATTGTGATACCGATAACCGATTAGTGAATCCAGGATTCTCCAGATTCCCTTAAAAACATTGAAAGGATGTGTCGAGCGTTGAGTGGACAGCTGCACACCAAAGGTGTATCAAGTGACTCGTTGCGTGCCCTGACAACAGGATTCGCATTTAAGTCGAAGGCATTGAATGCAAATGAATAGCTTACCGGTTTTCTAGTCTACCCGTCCTAAATCAGAGTTCTATGTCGCTGTTGGTTCCAGTGCTGTTGATTAAACCCAATGCTGGAAATAAATTCAAACGTATTGCACGGCAATCATCTACCAATCAGGTTATTTTGCCAATAAGAGCTGTTTGATTAATATTTGCCCTCACAGCCAGTATGTCCTTGAGGAATAACCGGAATTCCTCTGGTGTTGGTCTTTAGTTGCGGCATCGTGTCACGAATGCATCGGCGGAAACGTGAGCCTTGAACGTCCGTTCGAAAGCCTGAATCACCAATCACTCAACCTTTGTGATCTCAAGACTAGTGAACGGTCGGCCGCCGCCTGATTGTTGGATGAGCGGTTTCACCTTCGAGCGGCCTTGCAAGACCAATGGGACGCCACGTCTGTGTGCGTGCCTGTGGCGTGTCAGCGGCGGCCTCACATGATGCGGTCGGCGCGCACTGCTGTGCACCTGGCGGCCGTTTGTCGTCAGGCTCGGGTGTCTGCCGTCCAGGTGGTGCGGGTCTGCTGCGGTCCGGCCGGCACAGAGGTCGCCGCCGCGCCAGCTGCCCGCAGCGGGTCCGGCGACGGACGCCGCGCCAGTAACCCGCAACGGGTCCGGCGACGGACGCCGCGCCAGTAACCCGCAGCGGGTCCGGCGACGGACGCCGCGTCAGTAACCCGCAGCGGGTCCGGCGACGGACGCCGCGCCAGTTACCCGCAGCGGGTCCGGCGACGGACGCCGCGCCGGTAACCCGCAACGGGTCCGGCGACGGACGCCGCGCCAGTAACCCGCAGCGGGTCCGGCGACGGACGCCGCGCCAGTAACCCGCGGCGGGTCCGGCGACGGACGCCGCGCCAGTAACCCGCGGCGGATCCGGCGACGGACTCCACCGACTGTTTGGAAACAACTCTGCTGAAGGGTTGTCCGACGATTGGCAGACCGACTTAGATCGAGAGAGATGAGAGAAGCCTTGGCTGTATTGAGGGAGATGAGAGGAGCATTGGTGTTGGATTTATCTTATGTTCAGTGGTTGGCTTTTAGGATGATAGGAGATCTAGGGGAGGGGGTCATATAGACCCAGATAGCTGTGGGTGGACAACTACTCCAGTCACCGGTTAACATTCCCATATAAGCAAGCTGGTGCAAATTTGCTTGTCGTCTGATGCAATGTGTATACAGTGAGCTCCAATCAGCTTTGGCACTGGCTGCAGCAATCAATTTGTCGACCTTTTTGTTACTAATTTCGTGGGACTTTTGCGACCTTTGACCACTAAGCTATTATCTAAAAACCAAATAGATATTTGTTTGTTTTACACAGTGTAGTTGCTTATAAGCATTATTTTAATCATGCAAATCATGCAAATCATGCAATCATGCAAAAAGCATGCCAATCATTTGGAACAGTAAATATATATATATATATATATATATATGTGTGTGTGTGTGTGTGTGTGTGTGTGTGTGTGTGTGTGTGTGTGTGTGTGTGTGTGTGTGTGTGTGTGTGTGTGTGTGTGTGTGTGTGTGTGTGTGTGTGTGTGTGTGTGTGTGTGTGTGTGTGTGTGTGTGTGTGTGTGTGTGTGTGTGTGTGTGTGTGTGTGTGTGTGTGTGTGTGTGTGTGTGTGTGTGTGTGATATTCAGCTACCCCTCCGTATTATAACCTAAACTAACATCAGCTAGAAAAGACTATTCTCTTTGTTTCAGAGCTTCATCAGTTTCAAAGGACATCACACCGCATTTGCGTCATCAAATATTTTGATTTTATAAGGTAACCTGACACACTTTTGCACTCTTCCTGCTTCGAATGTCCTTGGAGTCATGCATATTGCACTCTATGATGCTTACGTTCAGTATGCACCATATCCCGTCATTGCATCTGAATAAACCCTTTGAAGTGCGCACCAATACATGAGCAGGCTGCATTTTCCCTCGTTGCTCATAAACTGCGATAGCAGTCAGGCCGTCGATTTTTGATATGTTCCCGCCCTGGATAACATCCGTACCTTGGAGCCCTGTTCCCTGATCTCTATTTCCTAATACATTTGTACCGTATTGCACTTTGCCACTATTTCTAGAGCAACTGCCTACATGTTTTCGACAAAATGACCTTTATCATGGAACTGAACTGCTTCAGGAGTATTGTACTGCTTTCGAATCAACGATAGATGATCTTTTTAGGCGCGGGTATATGGAGTCCCTCCTGTTTCTACGACATAGATAGTTTTGGTGCATCTTGCGCATCATGCCCATACACTAAATTCTTTGTCTGACATCCAGTTGCTGTATTAAAAGCGCGCTGAATTCCAGTGGGACCCTTCACGTCCCCCCTTCATAGACACATTTACATACCACACCGTTATTGCGACACGTTTGCTTCCCCTGGGTACTACCTGCCACATTCTTGGGGGTTTGCTATGCACAAGATGGTCTCGAATATCTTTTCCTTGGGCTGCCATTGGGTAAATTGGAAATGCCATTTTGAGCCATTCCCATTCGACTAAAAGGTGACTTTTTTCTATGAAAATATATGTTATATTTGGTAAATAACTGCAAACCTTCACTGTTAATGGGACATCTTTCCACCGCGCCTTCTTATTTGTATCAGTAGTAGTCCACCTCAGCATTTTTTCACCCTATCCAGACACACGCTTATAATTTTATGTTGATATCCCTTACCTGCTAACCTATTCCTGTGCCTCAATCTGCCGTTTGTATGTCTCTACATTCGTACATATCCCCTTAGCTCACATGGCTATTTCCAGGGAAACGGCGCGCTTAACATGGGGTGTGGGATGATCGGACAAGTAATGTAAATATATTTTTGGTATACAAGTACCTGTAACAAAACATCCCAGTGGAATTCCCCATTTACTTAGCTCACAGAAACATCTCAGAACTATATCGTCTTTTCCAAAAACCTTAGAACTACTTGAATAATTGGATGAATGCCAGTCGCTGTTGCATGGAACCGTCGGAGTTCACCCTCCTTGTTTGTCCAGATCCCAAAAATTTCAGCATGTCCCGCCCATCCAGCAGTATATTCACGGGTAGCGTACCACACTCACCCAGCATTGCGGTCATAAACAGGACACCCCGCCCGCCCAGTATTACGGTCGCCGGCAGCAGACCCCACCCAGGTCGCTAAGCTTGGTTGACCACCACCACCACATACTGAGTAGGGGGCCGTCACGGCACCCACACCACGTCCGGTCCATACTACCCCGGCCAGTAAACACAGGTGGAGCGGCGGGCCCGGTCAGTAAACACAGGTGGAGCGGCGGCCCCGGCCAGTAAACACAGGTGGAGCGGCGGCCCCGGCCAGTAAACACAGGTGGAGCGGCGGCCCCGGCCAGTAAACACAGGTGGAGCGGGTCCGGCCAGTAAACACAGGTGGAGCGGCGGCCCGGCCAGTAAACACAGGTGGAGCGGCGGGCCCGGTCAGTAAACACAGGTGGAGCGGCGGCCCCGGCCAGTAAACACAGGTGGAGAGGTTACCCCGGCCAGTAAACACAGGTGGAGCGGCGGCTCTGTCCAGTAAACACAGGTGGAGCGGCGGACCCGGCCAGTAAACACAGGCGGAGCGGCGGTCCCAGTCAGTAAACACAGGTGGAGCGGGCCCCGGTCAGTAAACACAGGTGGAGCGGCGGCCCCGGCCAGTAAACACAGGTGGAGCGGTTACCCCGGCCAGTAAACACAGGTGGAGCGGTTACCCCGGCCAGTAAACACAGGTGGAGCGGCGGCCCCGGCCAGTAAACACAGGTGGAGCGGTACCCGGCCAGTAAACACAGGTGGAGCGGCGGCCCGGCCAGTAAACACAGGTGGAGCGGCGGCCCCGGCCAGTAAACACAGGTGGAGCGGCGGGCCCGGCCAGTAAACACAGGTGGAGCGGCGGCCCCGGCCAGTAAACACAGGTGGAGCGGCGGCCCCGGCCAGTAAACACAGGTGGAGCGGTTACCCCGGCCAGTAAACACAGGTGGAGCGGCGGCCCCGGCCAGTAAACACAGGTGGAGCGGCGGGCCCGGTCAGTAAACACAGGTGGAGCGGTTACCCCGGCCAGTAAACACAGGTGGAGCGGCGGCCCCGGCCAGTAAACACAGGTGGAGCGGCGGCCCCGGCCAGTAAACACAGGTGGAGCGGCGGCCCTGTCCAGTAAACACAGGTGGAGCGGTTACCCCGGCCAGTAAACACAGGTGGAGCGGCGGGCCCGGCCAGTAAACACAGGTGGAGCGGCGGCCCCGGCCAGTAAACACAGGTGGAGCGGCGGCCCCGGCCAGTAAACACAGGTGGAGCGGCGGCCCCGGCCAGTAAACACAGGTGGAGCGGCGGCCCCGGCCAGTAAACACAGGTGGAGCGGCGGCCCCGGCCAGTAAACACAGGTGGAGCGGCGGCCCCGGCCAGTAAACACAGGTGGAGCGGCGGCCCCGGCCAGTAAACACAGGTGGAGCGGCGGCCCCGGCCAGTAAACACAGGTGGAGCGGCGGCCCCGGCCAGTAAACACAGGTGGAGCGGCGGCCCTGTCCAGTAAACACAGGTGGAGCGGCGGCCCCGGCCAGTAAACACAGGTGGAGCGGTTACCCGGTCAGTAAACACAGGTGGAGCGGCGGGCCCGGCCAGTAAACACAGGTGGAGCGGCGGGCCCGGCCAGTAAACACAGGTGGAGCGGCGGCCCCGGCCAGTAAACACAGGTGGAACGGCGGCCCCGGTCCAGTAAACACAGGTGGAGCGGTTCCAACAGGTGCGGCCAGTAAACACAGGTGGAGCGGCGGCCCCGGCCAGTAAACACAGGTGGAGCGGCGGTCCCAGTCAGTAAACACAGGTGGAGCGGTTACCCCGGTCAGTAAACACAGGTGGAGCGGCGGCCCCGGCCAGTAAACACAGGTGGAGCGGCGGCCCCGGCCAGTAAACACAGGTGGAGCGGCGGCCCTGTCCAGTAAACACAGGTGGAGCGGTTACCCCGGCCAGTAAACACAGGTGGAGCGGCGGCCCCGGCCAGTAAACACAGGTGGAGCGGCGGCCCCGGCCAGTAAACACAGGTGGAGCGGCGGCCCCGGCCAGTAAACACAGGTGGAACGGCGGCCCCGGCCAGTAAACACAGGTGGAGCGGCGGCGCAGTAAACACAGGTGGGCGTCCCAGTCAGTAAACACAGGTGGAACGGCGGGCCCTGTCCAGTAAACACAGGTGGAGCGGCGGCCCTGTCCAGTAAACACAGGTGGAACGGCGGCCCCGGTCCAGTAAACACAGGTGGAGCGGCGGCCCTGTCCAGTAAACACAGGTGGAGCGGCGGCCCTGTCCAGTAAACACAGGTGGAACGGCGGCCCTGTCCAGTAAACACAGGTGGAGCGGCGGCCCTGTCCAGTAAACACAGGTGGAACGGCGGGCCCGGTCAGTAAACACAGGTGGAACGGCGGCCCCGGTCAGTAAACACAGGTGGAGCGGCGGCCCTGTCCAGTAAACACAGGTGGAACGGCGGCCCTGTCCAGTAAACACAGGTGGAACGGCGGCCCTGTCCAGTAAACACAGGTGGAGCGGCGGCCCTGTCCAGTAAACACAGGTGGAGCGGCGGCCCCAGCCAGTAAACACAGGTGGAGCGGCGGTCCCAGTCAGTAAACACAGGTGGAGCGGCGGCCCTGTCCAGTAAACACAGGTGGAACGGCGGCCCCGGCCAGTAAACACAGGTGGAACGGCGGGCCCCGGGCAGTAAACACAGGTGGAGCGGCGGCCCTGTCCAGTAAACACAGGTGGAGCGGCGGGCCCGGTCAGTAAACACAGGTGGAACGGCGGCCCTGTCCAGTAAACACAGGTGGAGCGGCGGCCCTGTCCAGTAAACACAGGTGGAGCGGCGGCCCGGTCCAGTAAACACAGGTGGAGCGGCGGCCCTGTCCAGTAAACACAGGTGGAGCGGCGGCCCTGTCCAGTAAACACAGGTGGAACGGCGGCCCTGTCCAGTAAACACAGGTGGAGCGGCGGCCCTGTCCAGTAAACACAGGTGGAGCGGCGGCCCCGGCCAGTAAACACAGGTGGAGCGGCGGCCCTGTCCAGTAAACACAGGTGGAACGGCGGGCCCGGTCAGTAAACACAGGTGGAGCGGCGGCCCCGGCCAGTAAACACAGGTGGAGCGGCGGCCCTGTCCAGTAAACACAGGTGGAGCGGCGGCCCTGTCCAGTAAACACAGGTGGAGCGGCGGCCCTGTCCAGTAAACACAGGTGGAGCGGCGGCCCCGGCCAGTAAACACAGGTGGAACGGCGGCCCTGTCCAGTAAACACAGGTGGAGCGGCGGCCCCGGCCAGTAAACACAGGTGGAGCGGCGGCCCTGTCCAGTAAACACAGGTGGAACGGCGGCCCTGTCCAGTAAACACAGGTGGAGCGGCGGCCCTGTCCAGTAAACACAGGTGGAGCGGCGGCCCTGTCCAGTAAACACAGGTGGAGCGGCGGCCCTGTCCAGTAAACACAGGTGGAGCGGCGGCCCTGTCCAGTAAACACAGGTGGAGCGGCGGCCCTGTCCAGTAAACACAGGTGGAGCGGCGGCCCTGTCCAGTAAACACAGGTGGAGCGGCGGCCCCGGCCAGTAAACACAGGTGGAGCGGCGGCCCTGTCCAGTAAACACAGGTGGAGCGGCGGCCCTGTCCAGTAAACACAGGTGGAGCGGCGGCCCCGGCCAGTAAACACAGGTGGAGCGGCGGCCCTGTCCAGTAAACACAGGTGGAGCGGCGGCCCTGTCCAGTAAACACAGGTGGAACGGCGGCCCTGTCCAGTAAACACAGGTGGAACGGCGGCCCTGTCCAGTAAACACAGGTGGAGCGGCGGCCCTGTCCAGTAAACACAGGTGGAACGGCGGCCCTGTCCAGTAAACACAGGTGGAACGGCGGCCCCGGCCAGTAAACACAGGTGGAGCGGCGGCCCTGTCCAGTAAACACAGGTGGAACGGCGGCCCTGTCCAGTAAACACAGGTGGAACGGCGGCCCTGTCCAGTAAACACAGGTGGAGCGGCGGCCCTGTCCAGTAAACACAGGTGGAACGGCGGCCCTGTCCAGTAAACACAGGTGGAGCGGCGGCCCTGTCCAGTAAACACAGGTGGAGCGGCGGCCCTGTCCAGTAAACACAGGTGGAGCGGCGGCCCCGGCCAGTAAACACAGGTGGAGCGGCGGCCCTGTCCAGTAAACACAGGTGGAGCGGCGGGCCCGGTCAGTAAACACAGGTGGAGCGGCGGCCCTGTCCAGTAAACACAGGTGGAACGGCGGGCCCTGTCCAGTAAACACAGGTGGAACGGCGGCCCCGGCCAGTAAACACAGGTGGAGCACGGAGCAGAGTGGCTGGCGCATAGCTGGAGACCAGCGCTGTGTGTGCCACTGCTGGCCGTCGTGACGGAGCCCTTCTCGACCTTGCCCTTGCTGTGGCGGCGGCGGCGGCGGATAGCTGGAGACCAGCGCTGCGTGTCTCACTGTTGGCCGCCGTGACGGAGCCCTACTCGACCTTGCCCTTGGCGAGTCGGCGGCGGCACAGCACGCCTTGGCTGACGTCACTCAGACGGATCTACGTCACGCGCCGGTGACCTACCGGCGAGTGTGGCTTCCCACATCGCCACCGGCCGCTCAAGACGACCCGCACAGACAACCGGGTCACGCCCGCCTAGTAATAGTCAACTGGACTTGGAGGACCCAAAATGTGAGCTGGTCAATGGCATGTGTCTTTCAACTATGAAACATGTAAGGCTGGGCACCTGAAGTCTGGGGTGAGACTTTCAGATCTACAATGGGAGGTAGCAAATTATATCTTATGCAAGAAGAAAGAGATATAGGTGTTACTTTCAAACGACTTTTAAGCAGGAAAACAATATATCTCAGCAAGGAACAGGGCAATCAGAATGCTAGAAATCGTTAATATGGGTGGAGGTATACCAGCAAGAAAGTCATGAAAAACTTCACTTAGCCTATGTGCGTTCCCCCTTAGAATATGTTGTACAAGCTTGAGGCCTTACTTACCAAATACGTAGATATGCTAGAAAGAGTGCAGTGAAAAGTCATTAGACTTATCAGTGAACTAGGTAACTTAGAATATCAGAAAAGGCTTATCACATAGGATATGTGGTCATTGAGGTATAGAGATTAAGGGACACCCCTTAATCTCTATACCTTTTCTTAATCTCTATATCATTTCAATCATATCACCTGATATGATTGAAATATATCAATTCGTTAAAGGACGAGGTCAGGTCAATCCCGAATGATACCCTTCTATTCAGAGTATTAGATAGGGGTCATCAATTCAAGCAAGACAAATCAAAGTGTTGGACAGCTAAGCGACAACAGGTCTTCAGTCAAAGGATTGTTGATCAGTGGAATAGACTGCCTGCTGATGTGTGGACTCCATAACTGAATGCATTTTAAAATAGGCTGGACAAAGTTTTCAGGCTGAAAATCTTGTTTTTGAGTTCTAAGTAGTGGTGGATTGGGTAATATGTTTGCTAAGTAGGTGTGCAATGTACAGGCCACCCTTAAGCGGGCATCGATTGGGCCTGAAAATGATCGGTATGGCACTCGAGGCACGTGTGCTACGCGGGATCGAGTGAATAGGGCAGGAAAGGTAAGGTAAATGGGCATTGATGGGTGTGTGGGATGTTGGTGGATGGATCTGTTTATTGGGTGGTTCGCGATGCACTTTATGCACATTCACGGCTAAAAGCACGCTGGTGGATGGATTATTTGGGATTAGGGTTGTGGTGTTGGTTGAGGTGAAGTACCCTTTTACTGGGTTATGGTGCCTTCCCTATACAGACTTAACATGGGCGGGCCCTTGTGGCTCTTATTAAGTTTGAATATTTTATGAGTTCATGACTATGACTTTAATATAGTCAAACTGCCACGATGGATACAAATGAGAAGTTCAAAAAATTGAAACTCCAACTAGAGTTGTGTCTTTGCTTGGAAGATTACGTGCACCGGATATCAGCAATTGTATGATTGTCTGCTTGCCGTATACTAATACGGGAAACAGACAAGCCAACTAGTAAATGTTATCGCAAAGCGAAACACAAGTCGGTCGAACGGTGATTGAGGATGTTTCGTCCGATATGAATAAGGGACATATACGATGGAAGCGAAAACCTGAAACTCATTCATGCGTAACACATCCTGAAAGCAGGACACTTGGAACCAGTTCCTGAGAAGTTGGGCATACCAGTTGCGAATAAGCAGTGGCGCGTGTATCACTGCTGATCCTTGCTGCAATTACCACAATCGCCTATGCGTAGGATGCAGCAACAAGCTATATCAACATACGGAAGTTGCATGTTGCTCTTTACATCAAGCACCAGCGAATTACCACGCAGAAAAACTCGGCCCACGAAATCCGTCGACGACTTGGATGCACATGGTACCAGATACATACACATCAGTCCCGGCACCGGAGACATACACATCAGTCACCGCACCGGAGACATGCACATCAGTCACCGCACCGGAGACATGCACATCAGTCACGGCACCGGAGACATGCACATCAGTCACCACACCGGAGACATACACATCAGTCACCGCACCGGAGACATACACACCAGTCACCACACCGGAGACATACACATCAGTCACCACACCGGAGACATACACATCAGTCACCACACTGGAGACATACACATCAGTCACGGCACCGGAGACATACACATCAGTCACGGCACCGGAGACATACACATCAGTCACCGCACCGGATACATACACATCAGTCACCACACCGGAGACATACACATCAGTCACGGCACCGGAGACATACACATCAGTCACCACACTGGAGACACACACACCAGTCACGGCACCGGAGACATACACATCAGTCACCACACCGGAGACATACACATCAGTCACGGCACCGGAGACATACACATCAGTCACCGCACCGGAGACACACGCATCAGTCACGGCACCGGAGATATACTCACCAGTCACGCACACATCAGTCACGAACATACACATCAGTCACCGCACCGGAGACATACACATCAGTCACCGCACCGGAGACATACACATCATTCACGGCACCGGAGACATACACATCAGTCACCGCACCGGAGACATCACATCAAGAAATATACCACAGTCACCACCGAACATACCACAGTCACGCACCGAACATACACATCAGTCACCGCACCGGAGACATACACATCAGACAGGGCACCGGATACATACACATCAGTCACCGCACCCGAGTCATACACATCACTCACGGCACCTGAGACATACACATCAGTCACCGCACCGGAGACATACACATCAGCCACCTCACCGGGGACAGACACGACTAATCACCGCACTGGAGACATGCAAATCATTCACCCGAGATTACTGCTCGCTACCCGATCCGGTATCGCGAATTATATATAACCCGTCACACCCTTCGGCCAACACGCGGTGCCCAGTTCCGCCCTGCTCTCCTCGTTCCCAGTGCGCACGAGACCGGGGCGCTGCCGCCGACTCACCTTTTTCTTGTTGGTCATCTCGCGGCGGAGGCGGGCCGCATGTGGG
Source organism: Imbricaverruca yamaguchii (assembly GCA_034440575.1). NCBI lineage: Eukaryota > Metazoa > Arthropoda > Thecostraca > Neoverrucidae > Imbricaverruca > Imbricaverruca yamaguchii. Next base: position 68,535 of record JAOTOL010001303.1, on the reverse strand, counting down.
TGTGCTGGCGAGGCCGGCCGCTGCTGCCGCCGCTGCCGTGTCGACACGCTCGTCCCGCGGCACCCACTGACACGACGCGCCGCCGCCACCGCCGGCGCCATTTGGGTCAGTGTTCGGTGGCGCGGCCCGTTCCGGCCGGCCGCCCGGTGCCATCCACTTCCGGCGGGGCCGGCCGGCCGGCGGGCGCGCCGCGGCAAGCTCTTCCGCTGGCCGCCGCGCCGATGGGCGCCTGCGGCCGCAGGATTGGGACGGGCGCCGCGGCCGCCAGCTGCACAGGGGCGCGTCGGCAGGCCTGGATCACGCGCGCCGCCGCCGTGGGCGGACGCCCTGCGGCGGCGCTGCCCGCCGGCGTCGACGCCAACTCTTCACCACACTTCCGGCTGCTGTCAATGGCCGGCTAACGGCCGGCTACGCCACCGTCCAGTCCGCCGCGTCACCAGTCGACCGGGCTGGCTCCGCCCCAGGCAATCTGCCCCTGATGCCAGGCAACTGATGACTGAGCTGGCTTTAAGCAGGGGCATTGCCAGGATTTCACGCGGTCGACATCAGTGAACGACTGGAGGCACGGACGACTGAGGACCGGGATGTGGATGGCACACTACGTAATGTGGATGACACATTACAACAATGGACATGGGCACTTTGGCGATGCCCCTGTCCATTGTCCTGCAAAATTGCAATATTATTCTGGTAGCCAGTAATTGGATTCTGCTCAGTAACAGAACATGTTACACGTCACGTTGATAGGATCACAAAACTTCATTATTTTCGTTCGCCGGATGTCTGGTGCCAGGCAAGAATAAACACGCGTGTTGTTCTGATTAGAAGGCGAATTTCGCATCACGACAGCTTAATATTTACAAAGTATGGCATTTTTGTGGGAAAATCTGCAATTTCAAGGTCATGCTAAGTGTAGCTGTGATATATCATCATGCTCCTTACAGCTGCACTAAAACACAGCACCTTTATACTTCCTCAAAATGAGGCATGGATACCAGTGAGAAAATCAGGGCAATATCTGGGGATACGGGAAGGACTGGCAACCGGCTTGAACAGCTGCACGCAACACACAGTATCCTATAACTTTCAAATAAAAACCAACGTCACCCTAAGGCACAACAGCGGCTGTCATCGCAGCCATCGATGGGCTGCCTTGTTTTGCCATCGCTGGAGCGATCGTTGCTGCTCGGGCACCTAGAGTCAGGCCACCGGGACGACTGGGGTCGTTTGGACGGTTGTCACTGCTGGGGTGGGTGTCACCACTAGGACGCCTGCGGCGGCTGTGACGGCCACGGCCGATAGTGACCTTCGCCGCTGTGGCGGCCCTGTCCAGTGGGACACCCGTCGCCGCTGTGGCGGCCCTGTCCAGTGGGACACCCGTCGCCGCTGTGGCGGCCCTGTCCAGTGGGACACCCGTCGCCGCTGTGGCGGCCCTGTCCAGTGGGACATCCGTCGCCGCTGTGGCGGCCCTGTCCAGTGGACATCCGTCGCCACTGTGGCGGCCCTGTCCAGTGGGACATCCGTCGCCGCTGTGGCGGCCCTGTCCAGTGGGACATCCGTCGCCGCTGTGGCGGCCCTGTCCAGTGGGACACCCGTCGCCGCTGTGGCGGCCCTGTCCAGTGGGACACCCGTCGCCGCTGGGCGGCCCTGTCCAGTGGGACACCCGTCGCCGCTGTGGCGGCCCTGTCCAGTGGGACATCCGTCGCCGCTGTGGCGGCCCTGTCCAGTGGGACACCCGTCGCCGCTGTGGCGGCCCTGTCCAGTGGGACACCCGTCGCCGCTGTGGCGGCCCTGTCCAGTGGGACACCCGTCGCCGCTGTGGCGGCCCTGTCCAGTGGGACACCCGTCGCCGCTGTGCGGGGCCTGTCCAGAGGAACCCGTCGACGCTGTGGCGGCCTGTCCAGTGGGACACCCGTCGCCGCTGTGGCGGCCCTGTCCAGTGGGACATCCGTCGCCGCTGTGGCGGCCCTGTCCAGTGGGACACCCGTCGCCGCTGTGGCGGCCCTGTCCAGTGGGACACCCGTCGCCACTGGGGCGGCCGCCGTCGGCGTTGGGAAAGTCGCCTGGTTGCGGTTTTTCTTTGGCCTCAAGGAACAGCACATGACGGCATTTTTCTAGTGTGTTGTAGCAGGCCACAGCACTTTTTCAGGATGAATGTGTATCACAGCGAGCGAGCTCAAATGAACTTCGCTTATTTCGTGCCTCCTAATTAAGGGCTTCCCCACTGTCAGGCAGAAATTTCTGGCCCTCTCTACCCCCTATAGCACTCTCTGGCTTTCAGGGGACCCGCCTATTCCTCAGCAGCACTGGTGGCTCCCAGGGATATCCTAGCTTTGGGGCGGGCCCTCAGCATCCCTTGTACCTGTCGGCAGTTCTCAAGGACCCACTTAGCTTTTAGTGGCCCCGATCCGTCAAGTGCCCATCACAAAGTTCGGGGACATACCAGTCTAGTTCTTTCTGGCTCTCAGGGCCCTATCCATCCGTCAGGAGCCTTCCCCAACTTGCATGGGCCCACTCTCATTCCTCGGCAAACCTGTCTAGCTTTCAGGTGCACCTAGCTCCGACATAGGCCTCATGATTTCTAACAAATATCACCAGCGTTTGAAACTCTGCCTAGCTCTTAGGTCGCTCTGTCTCCAGCAGCTAGATTCCTCCCAAGCCTCAGGAGCATCGCAGTCCTGTCTGCTTCAGCTCTTGGGCCATTTCCGGTCTTCGACTCCCTCGGGTTACCAGGGAAATCGTAGCTCTGAAAATGACCCTCAGTATTCCTCGCAACCATCGCTATCTTCTAGGATCTCTCTTTGGATTTCAGGTGGCTTTGTTCTTCCCATAGCTATCTGAACCACATCATATCCTGGAGGCAATGCTCTGACGAGTATGACATTGACCACGGTCACGCCGGGCTGGCCGACACTGCGGTGTATCGAGTATGACAGACTGTTTGCGTTATCATCTGCACCAATGGCCATTTTGGCCATGCTTGGCCAATGATTGCACTATGTTGCGAGGTATGCCTGCATTCTCATGAGGGGCGCTAGCCTGGCCCAGGATACATACATTCTGAAGGGTTGGCCCCCCAGAAGTGCCTTTACTAGTGCTGCAAAGAGAGGCACCAGAGTTCCCTAGGAGGGTGTGTGTGTGGGGGTCAATTTTGCCAGCCTGCCAACGTGTGGTGATATCGGCTGATTCTGGTTGAAGAGAAGATCTGTAAGAAAGGGAAGGGAGTAGCATAGGGTAGGAGGATGTATCCGAGGTGGAGGCTTAGTAAAGTTGTGGAGCAGTGGTGAAGAAGAGTTGAGATGGTCTTGAAGAGTAGAGTTGAGGTGGTCCGGATCGATTGAAGATGTAGAGCTGGCACAGTAGTTGTTTGAGAACCGGAGATGATGTAGTTGAGAAGGGGGTTAGTCCGGTCGGTGCCGCATTGGGATATGGGGTGTAGTTGGGTTCAGGTCATCGCCAAATGTGAACATTGCAAGAACATATTTTTTAACGAATCTTACTTTTTTCCAGTTTTCCTGTTTTTGTACATTTTTTCTTTCGTTCTTTAACTTGTCTTTTTCTCTTTTTACATATTTTTTCTCTCACAATTTTTCCATAATGCGCGTAGTCTTGAGAAAGTGGAAGAGGTGTTCGTGTAATGCTGGATGGTCGTCGTTGAGGAGCGTGGTGAGGTTCAGTGGGATGTTGTTCGTTGTACAGTAGTTTGTGATATGTTGTCTTTGGCTGTTGTATTTGGTGCAGTATATGAGTATGTGTTTGATTGAGTGTGTGGCGGCAGGTGGTGCATTGTGGTCGTTGTTGTTTGAGTAGAAGGCAGGAGTGTGTGTGTGCTGTGTGTCCTATGCGTAGTCGTGTTAGTGTCCGTTCTCTTAACCTGGTGTTTTGGTTGATGGAGTGCCAGTATTTGTGTTTGGGGTGTATTTCGTGTAGCTGTGTTAATACTGTATCCCATGTTTGTTGTATGTGTTTGTTGATGGCCTGTCGTATTCTGGGGTAGTAATCAAATTGTGAGTAGGGACATTGTGTGATTTGTTGTAGCGTTGTGGCTATGTTTGCTTCTGTGGCTGCGTGTTCTTTGCCGTGTATGTTTGTGTGACATGGGATCCAGGTAAGTGTTGGCCGTTGTGGTATAGTTAGTTGTTTGCGGATGTGTAGTATTTGGGGTATGAGAGGGAGTTTGTATTTGGTGTGGGGTGTTATGCTCTGTAATGCTGATTTTGTGCCTGTGGCTATGACGTGTTCAATTTTGGTGTTGTAGATGGTGCAGTATGCCGAGAAGATTGCGAATAATTCTGCTGTGTACGTGGATGCTGTGTCGTGCAGACGGGCACGTAGGATGACCCGCGGCGGTGCTGCGTTGGGGTACAGCACCGCCGCTATGGCCGTCTGCTGTGTATGTGATTTGGAGCCGTCTGTATATATGATGCTGTAGTTGGCGTACTGTGCTGTGAATTGCAGGAATAGTTGCTGTATTTCTGTGTGTGTGTGTTTTTCGGTTTGTCACAATGTGTGTCCCCAGGAGGGTGTCTAAATTTGCACGAGCGCTTGATTGCGAAGAGAGCACCGACCGGCCCATGAGGGCGTCTGCATTCTCAAAGCACTCAACTGCCCAGAAAGATTCCTTTCTTGTTTGGAGAGGAGCATATGTAGCTAGCATTGTTCCGCATTTTACGAAGTGGCGCACGAATGGCGCAGGGGGTGCCTACATTAGAAAACTACAGCCGCCCGAAAAAAAAAAAGCACCTGTATTGACGAGAGGTGGCTGACCGTCACGGACGGCTATCTTCCTTATTATTTAGCAGACTTTAGTCGTTTAGAGTGTGTGGCTATAGGGTGGAGTCTTGGCTCCGCTGCACGCCTGTCCACCGACTGACAGGACGGTACCCCCACGGACCGGACCCACGCACCACCGCATACCCCTGGGCCCATTTGGCGGGGTGGCGCGCCATTTTCCCGCCAGCCTGGGTGTGGCGCGCCCGCCGGCGCGGGGAGGACACGCGGGCGGCTGGGCAGCGGCGGAACTTGAGCCGTGACGTAACCGTCGCTGGCGGGTTCGGACATACCGCGTCGGCTGATGACCCAGACTGTCGGGTGGCTGGCTCGGCGCCCGGCCCACCAGACACGACAACCGTGCAACAGCTCAGACCGTGTCCATGCTGACCTAGTCGGGGTGAGTCGATAGGCTGTGCCAACATCCAGGCTCGGGGTCCGATGAACAGGCTCAGCGTCTGACGAAGAGGCTCGGGATGGGACCAACAAGCTCGAGGTCCGACGAGCAGGCTCTGGATGGAACGAGAGGCTCGGGATAGGACAAGAAGGCTCGGAGTCCGACGAGCAGGCCCGGAATCAAACAAGGCCCGGGATAGGACCAGCAGACTCGGGGTCTGACGAGCATGTCCGGGATAGGACAAGAAGGCCCAGGATCGGACAAGCAGGCCCGGGATAAGACTAGCAGGCTCAGGGTCTGACGAGCAGGCCCGGGATCGGACAAGGCTCGGGGTCTGACGAGCAAGCTCGGGACAGGAGGAACTATAGGACGAGCCAAACCTTGAGCAGTTCAGGAGCCTAACCATCAGCACAGGACAGGTCAGCTCACGGGACAGAACAGGACAGGTTACGGACGAAAACCGGAAGTGAAGGCCTCACAGGCAGAAAAATACAACGATCCCCAAATCCCCTGCTCGCATTATCAGTGAAGGAACTCGTCGGCTTCTTTCCCGAACATTAGCGTGTGCCATCTGGTACTGTACAGCTGGCAGCCGGGAGGGCCGTAGCGCTTCTTGGCCACAACGACCATTTTCCTTTCGAGCTGGCTGGAATGGCAAACGACGAGGCATCGAAACATCGCTAGCTCAGAGAAGAATCGATTTTACTTCATAGAACGCATAATTACACGGCCACCATTGCGTGCGTTGTCAGCCCATGTGAGGGCCACTAGGTGCCATAACACTGCCGGACCCGGACGGTTGCAACATGCTGCAACATCAACGACGGTCACCCACAAATACTGTATCGATTACAAATCAGCCGTTCCACAGCGATCATGACTATGCACTGTCAAACTGTTCTTCACGACGGCATTCAATCCCAATGTTAGATACCAACATCAGACGTAGGTTACACAACAACGAACTCCAGGGAGATATCGACAATAAATTATCTCACGTCCCTGCACATCAGACCATTGCGTTCAAGCGGCATAATTAGCACGCTACAAAATCACGACTTGCATTGCGAATTAAGCACATTTACATATACTACATGACGCATGACTACCCGCGAAGACCCATATGCACCCTGAACGGAGTCACATGTGAGCTGGGCGGACAGTCGCAGCATCGTCACGTCAACTCGACATTCTATGTCACATCGCCACCTCAACTCGTCCTTCTGTGTCACATCGGGACGCCAACTCGACCTTCTATGGCACATCAGGACGCCAACTCGACCTTCTGTGTCACATCGGTACATCAACTCGACCTTCTGTGTCACATCGGCATGTCAACTCAACCTGCTGTGTCACATCGGTACGTTAACTCGACCTTCAGTGTCACATCGGTACGTCAACTCGACCTACGTCACATCGGCACGCCCCACAGTGTGGGGAGCTGGACGCCGATGGTATGGGGCGCCCGGCCGCCGGCCGGTATCACATCGGCCTGGCCGCCGGCCGTGTTGTGACGTCACAGTGTGGGGAGCTGGACGCCGATGGTGCGGACTGTTCAGCAGCCGGGAGGTATCCTGAGGAGTAGATGCCCAATCACAATGGCTGCTGCGCACACAGCTCTAGCGCAGCACGTCAAATCACAAGATGGCCGTCACCTAAACAATACATAAAACTCGAAGAAATCAACTGTGCAAGAAGAAAAAACAAACAACCCATCACCAGTCGTTTGATGGTATGGCATGTAACAGCAGATGGAAAGTCATTGACGTCTTTGATTGACAGCATGCAGCAGTACACAGCACCAAACATAAATACAACCGCTTTCAAGGTTACGTTCAAATGGCGTCATGTTACTAAACCAGCGAAATTTACCCATAATTATAACAAGTTATCATACGAGTTATTCAGATCGGCCAAGTAATGGTGTAGCAAACGACTGAAATAACGTCACACATATTACTACAAAATCATCTGAAGCAGGAAGAGAATGTTTGTCAGGTCTGGTCAGTCTGTGTGAATATCGCCACCACTAGGAGTACACGCAATTCGAATTCAAACATAAATTGTCCGCATTGTGGTTCACAGTTTTGTTTTATTCCATATATAGTTGGGAATCGCAGTCTCGACTGAGGTGGCTTCCCATTGTACAGTACAACCTAAAGCAGCATGATCATAGTAATGGTGCCTGGATGCATAAACCAGGGCCTGAGGGCCAGAAATTGTTGGGGTACTATTGGGGTTTGAAAGAGCCCATGATGGACGAGCAGGACCCCTAAGAGCGATGCGGAATAGTGAAGGCCAATCTCAGAGCTGAAATGCCCCCGAGATGAGAGGTAGACGGGGCTACTGAAGACTGTGATGGGCGCCTAAAAGCAGGAGAGGGTCCCGAGGGATGAAAAAGGGTCTCTGCGAGTCAGAGAAGACTGAATTTGGATTTTCCTGAGGTTGAGGGAGATCTCTAATGCATGAACAAGGTCCCCCGAGAGCCAAAAAGATTCCCTATGGGCTGTGATTAAAGGGAGGAACAGAGGCACAGCCAAGAGGTCCTGTGGCTCGTCTCTCCCCATGGAACCCAAAAATACTATATCAAACAACACAGGGACACGACATCGTGCAAGAACTGAAATGTGCCACGCCAAGCGCGCCGAAAGTTTTCTGTTTCATCACATATTTTTTCGGGAGACGGGTATGTAGAACCTCCCTATAAAGTCATGGCGGCGCCCCTGATAAGAAATACTGGTGGCCATCCCCAGAGCACAGAATGTGTTTGTCATTAAAAAAAAACTTTTGATCAGTGGAAAAGGCCACTAGCAGTTTGAGAGGGCCACTGGCGATTGAAAGTAGTCACCGAGAGCTAGAGAGAATTGGACTGAATTGGAATGGGGCTCCGATGAGAAGAACAGGGTGCCCTGAGGTCCAGAGTCACTAAGGCCCATCGATAGTTGTGAGGAGTACTGAGGGCTCGTTTTAGAGCGAGAATGTCTTTGACAGCCCGAAAGGCTGTCGAGGGCTGGGAAAGGTCTCTGGGAGCTAGAACTGTGTCGTCGGCCGCTAAACGGGTTATTTTTTCCGGCCATTACCGGACTGTTGGAACTTCATTACAGGTATCCATCTAGCAACTTCAGAGCGGTGCGCCTGATTTCCACATGCATTTAAACATACTTGCCTATATGTGCATGGGGCCCATTGAAAACAAAGCGCCGAAATCTGGAGTTCCGCAAAATTGTGGGGGGACCTAAGTAGGGAACACTTCAGATATTCGTCGCCCGGACAAAATCCTGGCTATGCCACTGATTCAGAGGACTTCCGATGTTTTGTGTGCTACCGAACAACTCGCGTAATCAGACGCTACAATCAGAACTCGGCGGACAATATTGTTTCGACCGGAACACCAGCAGCGCCTGACAGTGACGTAGCCAAGGGAGACGCGTACGTGGTCGCCCACTCCTTGGGCTCCTACGGGACTCTGGCCCGTACGCAATCGTCTACGGGATCGCTGACGCGGAAATATAAAAACCAGGCAGATATTCTTTTTGTGGCCGTCGATGCTGTTGTAGAGCCCCTAAGAACGTATACGGGTCCTCAAGAACGTCCACGGGCCCCTATGAACGGTGTTCAGGCCGTTGCGAACATATACGGGCCCTTACAAACGTCTAAGGACTCCTACGAACGTCTACGTGGTCTCACGAACGTCTATGTACCCTTATGAATGTCTAAGGGCAGCTATGCTAACTGCAGTCGAGGCGGACATCATAAGGGACATCACAAACATCATAAGAGCATCTGCTATGGCGGGTGCCCTTATGATGTCCTGTGTGCGACATTGTCTCCCAGTATATAACATCCCAGTATATGCCTCCCATATTATGATACAGGACGTTGATAATTTTGCTGTCCAAGTCCGAACCGGAAAACGTAAATAAGATCGAATCATCACTATACGCAGACAGCTGGGGCTGGTGACCGTCAGCCAGCTGGCCTGCTATGCTTGCCTGTCTGTTGCACTCTGCGACTCGTGACGTGGACGACACACCAGCTGCACTCGGGGCAGTGTCCTAAAATTACTGCACCATTAACTGTGTGGATGAAGAAAGAAGTTGCTTGGGGATAGGGAAAGATTGGAAGAAAATAAAGGATCGCCACTTAAGGATTAAAAAAGCGGAATGCCTTTCACTTCAGTCAGATGCATTTTACAGTATTTACCAGTCGTGTGCATGATGACTGCACATACATCATGTGGCAAACTGGTAACAACCTAAGACAAGGATGAAATAGTACAATTCCATTAACTGTGAATTTTCAGGTCGCGTGGTCAATTATTTTACACTGACTCGGGGACTTTACACTTAATCATGTTGCGCGGTATCGCACACCCCGGTCACATATGCTGGATATTCCGCACGCTAGAGCCGGTGATGGCGCTAGAACATTTCGTATCAATGTCGTCAAGAGCTGCAATGAGCCTGCTATCGGTCATGAGCTCCAACGTCTGCGCACCGATTTTAAAAAGCATGCGAGGGCTCAGATCGTCTCCACTGCCAACTGGGGTGCAGTGTGGGCATTTTCTTATTAAACTGTGTCGTGTATTAAGTAATACTGATATTATAATTAGCTGTTGACTGTGGACTGTGATTGACAATGACAAGTAAGACCTTTATAGGGAATTAAGTAAAGCGGTTGGGCAGGATTTAACTAACGGTTTTTCGTCAGGTGTCAGATGTTGAAACGGGCACAGAGGGATGTCGAAATTTGCCATGGAATTAGTGTCAATTAAAATGCTTTTGATGTCTTTCATAATCAAATTTGAGCCAATGGTGTAGGTACTTGCGACTGTGCATTTGTCATTTGCTTTGAGATTCATAAGTTAGGAAGAGCTATATTCGGGACAGGGAGAAAATTGCCTATACTATAAACTGGTACCGTACGCCGTATCCAATCATAGTTCATCTATTTACCCAAAATTGCGTTACGAAATCTTCGTGTGTCACTATTCCTTATTAGGAGCATTAACATGATACTTATAAGCGAGATACTGTTGAGAAAGGTGATTTGATTATTCGGCTTAAGGGCGCGCCGACGCGAGGTCATTTAGCGCCCAACTGTTGAGAAAGGAGACACGAAGACTTCATAAGCACGCATCATGGAGCAGGATTTCGATACTTCTTGGAGAAGGATGTCGATTGAGTGTTCAGAAAGCGATATTTTACACCCTATTTAACGAATAATTTATCACTGTGGTCGGGAGCATGACAAAGGCCGAGGAGAAAATATTGCAGTTAAATGATGGAGGTTTCTTCCCCGACTAGATCAGGTTATTCGTCTATATTAACCCGCGCTGCCTCTCCGGTCAGATCATCACACCCTGTCTCTGGGGGGCGAGGCGGATAGTAAGCCCCCTTTACAATCCAAACTAAGCGTCGCACGAAAACGAAAGAGGTGTCATCGGAAAGCGCTCGACGAGTAGGGTCCGGATTTCTCCACTCCCTAAACAACCTCTCCCCCCAAAGTGACGTCACTAGGGGGTTAGATTTTCGCAACTTACATTATGTTTGTGGCTCTGGGGAGTTCATTTTGGGGGATATTTGAAGAAAACATTATTTGGAATCAGAAAATGACAGCGACATCGACCAGGAATATAACTTTTTGTTGCCCTCAAAACCTTTTTTTAGTGGACATTTCTAAATTTTGAGTTTTCAAGATTTCTTTAATTTTCTCCTTCTAATGGGTACAGCACACCGATGAACGTTGGGAGTCAACATGCTCTCATAAAAAATGCTTACTTTAGCCAGAAGCTTCGATTTCAACTGCAATAGGCAAATATTCAAAATTTATATGTATTCAAAAACGGAAAGAAGAGAAAATTCCTCTCGTACATTTTGTAGCATCCCTAAAGATAGGCAAACGCTGTAAGTTTCGTTAAAACATCTAAAGCGCTGGTTGAACTTTTTTGGAGGTGACCTCCCTTGACCTTGACTCTTTGACCCTAGATGGCCTGACTTCAAAATTTTGACACAGCATGTCAAACTGATGTGGGAAAGGTATGCCAAATTTTGGCGCGCTACCGCGCGCCGTTCGTTCACTATCCGCGAAAAAAACCTGACGAGGGGGAGGGGGGTTGAAGACCCCCCGAGACGGGACGGGTTAAGGATAGGGTGAATATTTTTATAGCGAAAACAAAATTAAAAGAATTACCATACCGTATCTGACCTACAGACCTATGCATTTGACCCTAGAACACAAAAGGGCTGGTAAGAGCATCCCTAGAGGCTTGACGTTCAATGTCGACCAATGCAACCGCGGTCAGACAGCAATGCCTCCAAATTTCACCAGTACATAGCTATAACTAAACATTTTGTCGTCATCGTTACATGGCAGTGGTTGTTTGCCTATTACATTTGTACCAAGAGGTGTATCTGAATCAGTGGTCCAGCCAGCAGATGGCACTCACGTCTGGAAGCCATCCAGAGACTACATCAGTGGCCATGTCAGCAGCTGGTACTCACGTCTGGAAGCCGTCCAGACTACACCAGAGGCCGTCAGCATCTGACTCACGTCTGGCCATAGACTCAGCAGCTGGTACTCACGTCTGGAAGCCATCTAGACTGCATCAGTGGCCATGTCAGCAGCTGGTACTCACGTCTGGAAGCCGTCCAGACTACACCAGAGGCCGTCAGCAGCTGGTACTCACGTCTGGAAGCCATCTAGACTGCATCAGTAGCCACGTCAGCAGATGGTACTCACGTCCGGAAACCTCAATGGTACTCACGTCTGGAAGCCGTCCAGAGACTACACCAGAGGCCGTCAGCAGGTAGTACTCACGTCTGGAATCCGTCCAGCGGGTGCGTCAGCCGGTTGCGGACCATAAAGGTGGCGACCACACTAGCCACGCGGTCCGGCACGTCCTCGTGTACCGCGTGGCCGGAGCGTGGCATCACCTGCATCTGGAACTTGCCTGCAACGTGGGAGACCAGCCCGCGTGACGCCCATCGAGCAGTACTAAAGACGACATACGTGGCTAGACAATTCGGTCGTCGGTTTTCCCAAACCCTATTCTACAAAGAGCGAGGCAGAGAACCAGTTCGTCAGCTTTTTCAGGCCCCACCATAACACAGTACACGTGGCCAGAGGATCTCATAACTGCAGAAAACAAGGTGAGCCGATATCAGATTCCTTGAGCCAATTGAGATATGAGTTGGCGCAAGTCAATGAACGGGCACGCCTATTCAGCTGGTAGCAGGTTTTAGCAGGTAGCAGGTTTTCCATATGCTAGCACACTTTAGCAAGATCATTGCAACGACACTGCATTGGTATTGTCAGCAATATTGTGAGACACACAATTGGAATATCTACACAATCAGTGGTACAGTATGGACATACATGTGGCGTGACGTCATACTCAGTTGTCCAAGAAATACCCATGCTATATCGAAAGCTATACTTCCATTTTAATAATGAACGCATGGACAACGGTATTACCACACAGATCACGATGAACGACATGAACAGAACAATAGCAGCCGTTCCAACCAGACCAACTTAGTAATCAGATAGTCAAGTTTTGCCAGCTTAAGGCCAGTGTAGAAAAGCCAGTCACCGACCTTGCATCTGTCCGACGGATAATTCGCGGTCGAGCCGGTCGATGCCGGCCAGCAGCAGCACCTTAGGCGGTGGCGCCGACAGGAACAGACTGGACAGGTCGGCAAACCAGCCGCGCCAGTGGGGCTCCGACGAGGCCAAGTCCACCCGCCACGTGTACAACTGCAGACGCGACGGGCACACTCCTCAGACACCACGAGCACACACCTCAGACACCACGGGAACATCCCTCAGACTTCACGGGCTCATACTTCCAGACTTCACGGGCACGCACTTCCAGACACCACGGGCACACCTCAGACACCACGGGCACACACCTCAGACACCACGAGCACACACCTCAGACACCACGGGAACATCCCTCAGACACCACGGGCTCATACTTCAGACTTCACGGGCACGCACTTCAGACACCACGGGCACACACCTCAGACACCACGAGCACACACCTCAGACACCACGGGAACATCCCGCAGACTTCACGGGCTCATACTTCAGACTTCACGGGCACGCACTTCAGACACCACGGGCACACACCTCAGACTTCACGAGCACCAGTAATAAATTATTCGTGAAATAGGGTGGAATATACCATTTTCTGAACACTCAATCCACACCCTTCAAGGAGTATCGGCATCCTGCTCCTTGATGAATGTTTATCAAGTCTTCATGCCTCCTTTCTAGCAGTATCTCGTTTATACATAGTATGTGCATGCTCTCGATAAGGAACGGTGATACACGAACGTTTTCCAATGCAATTTCAGGGAAAGGGATGACCTATAATGTGATATGGCACACAATATCAGTTTATAACATAGCGTTACTCTCCCTATCCCAAATATAGCTCTGTCAAATTATGAACCTCAAAACAAATTATATAGGTCCAGTCATACGTACTGGCTCGAATTTTAGTCTAAAAGACATCAAAAGCATTTTAAATGACACTTATTCCATAGCAAATTTAGACATCCTGCTGGGCTCGTTTCGACATCTCACACCTAACGAAAAACAATCATTTAAACCCGGAAGGGTTAAAATAATTGTTTTTCACAGACACCTCAGACACCACGGGCACACACCTCAGACACCACTGGCACACACCACAGACACCACTGGCACACACCACAGACACCACTGGCACACACCTCAGACACCACTGGCACACACCACAGACACCACGGGCACACACCTCAGAAACCACGGACGCACACCTCAGGCACAACAGACAAGACAAATTACTATTCAGGACATCAGACACAACCATGTCGTGCCTGTCGTGATATACATGCATAGTAGTATATCCTAAGATACGACATGCATACTTTTAAGATGACAAGCACACTCCTGAGACACGACGGGCGACGGGCACACTAAACAGACACGACAGGTACATTCCTCGGATACGACAGACACGACAGCCACTCCTAGGAGGCGGCGAACGGGGGGGGCAGTGGTAACCGCTCTGGCCCTCGTGGGGGAGGTGAGAGGTATTCCTGGAGAGGATGAGCCGTGGAGGCCAGTGTTGGTTCTCCTGAATATGAGCGGTGGAAACCAGTGCTGCTTCCGGAAGAGCGGGCGGGCAGTAGAGGCCAGTGCTAGCTTTCCTAGACGTGGAGGTGAGCCGTGGAGGTGAGCCGTGGAGGTGAGCCGTGGAGGTCATTGCTGGTTCTCCTTTAGGAGGTGAGCGGTGGAGGCCAGTGCTGGTTCTCCTGGAGGAGGTGAGCGGTGGAAGCTATCGCTGGCTCTACTGGAGGAGAGAGGGTGGTGGTGGTTTGTTCCTGCTTACGTAGTCAGGAGAGACGGGGACTTGCGGCGGCTTAGGCTGACTCTCCTCATCCTCGTCCTCTTCGGCAATAGAGTCGGCTGCGGGCGGGACAGGCGGCGCCACCACACTCTGGTCCGGCGAGCCGGCCGCGGCCAGCTCCAGCTGCCGTGTGGCCGGCAACCCTGTCCTCGTGCTGTCGCACACACAAGGTCCGGTAGTCCGGTACTTCAGAGCAGCAGTCATTGATTGGGCCTTAAAGGGCTGGAAACCTGCGATTGTATTTAAAGCTGTACATGTTGAAGAAGGACATTCCTATTACATGCAGTCAGCAATGCATCGTATGCTGAGATTTATTTCTTTGCCACAGAAGCTTGTCAGTGGTAAGTAGACATCCACATTATCATCACCTTTATTGTTATTATCCATAGCATTATTATTATTTGGATGGTACTGTTATAATTCGACGATGCACACATATATGCAGGGATCTATATCTATATATATATATATATATATATATATATATATATATATATATATATATATATATATATATATATATCGCATCAGATTACAAAAGACCACTATGTGATGTCTGTTCGACATTGAAAACGCTCGATAATGCCATCAGATGAGAGCCGCAATAAGGTACACACATCTGAGAAAGATACACATCAGTGCTGGCGGTATCAAAGTGAAGTTACTGGTAATAATGGGTTACCCTTGGAAAACAGCCCACGCTTACTTTTTTAATTGTCCAGGCACTGAGATCCGGGCGGATTCAGCATTTCTTACTGCTCCCGACTTGATGCTGCAAACACAACACAGCGTCAATATACGAACTTAGCTGAACATCTCAGAAGGCTACCACGGCATGAACAGAAATACCAGAGCATGCGAAAGGGGAACTGTTCCTAAGACGAAAACAGTTTAGACATTTTTTAGTGGTTCTTTGTCCTGTGGGGCTTCATCACGTTTAGTATGGTAACATCCATCGTTCTACCCTATTCTCTTACGCAGTATTTGAGTTCAGGTACCCCGAGGGCCCTCTTAGCGTCACCTGCACTCGGAAACTACCTCTATTTATCCATCTCACAACTTCTCACATCTGACGAAATCACCCAATTTATCGCATCCGCACTTCCACTCAAAGAGCGAAAGTGCAGATCTCGTACATCTTAACGCGTTGCCATGGCAAACCGGACTCGTCACGTTTCCATCACAGAGCTTCAGCTGTTGTTTCAAGTGTCGTAAGCTTAACGTTCAACAGTAATTTCAGATAGTGATTTAATGTTTAATATGACAATTTTCCGTGGACATGGTGGCGGTAATCATTTTCATCTTCCGGGGAACGGCGGAAGCAAGTTTTGATTGACCACACTGCATACATAGCAGGGTCGAATCAAGGGAATTGGATCGGGCCGGGGGCATTTGTTCTGCAGGGGCGCCAATTTTATCCAGAGGGGAGGAGGCTACTTGGAGGGGCGTCATCGGCCTAAGAAATTGGTTGCACGGGGAGAGGGTGCACTTGAGTGTCCTGGTGGGACACCAATTACTCGGAACTGTCACCTTTTCTATCCCGAGGGACGCATCGGCCGGAAATTTGCTGAGCAGGGTGGACTCGAGCATCACGACGGAGAGTCCTTTCCCAGTCGGATGTGGTGGCGGTGGTGGATTGGAGTTTATGGGCACGTCGACATCTAGGGTCGTTTATTGGTTGGTTCACGACACACTTTATGCACATTCACGGCTAATGGCGCCGCCCACACTGTTTCGCCGGTGGGCCGCGGGATTGGGAAATGTCTTGAGTGGCGCTAGAGTCGAACCCGGGACCTTTGGTACCCATAGCCCGACACCTTAACCACTCGGCCATCCCCGCCCCGTGTGGGTCATTCCACGATCAATTGGCATACTTTGGCGACTTTGGAGCATCCATGATAACCAGAGCACCTCCATTCCAGTACACCCAGGGCAATCTGAGATGGTCAATGACTGTGGGGGAGGGGGACACGGAACATGAACCCTCTCCCTACCGCATGTCTGTCGACGTAGCCCATGCAATTACTGGATCTGCCCCTGGTCGACGGTAGGTAGGAGGAGCCACGGTCATATTCAGACAATTGCACGCGCAGGTCTTAATCCGCTTTATTACATACATACGCTGCATGATTGATCCCAAGCTCCTTCACATGAGAGGTGGGTGGAGTCTGAGACGCTGTGAATCGCTCACAAAGCGGGCAGCCTAGGGGAGACCAAGCCCGGAAGATGCCAAGCTATTCTGACCTAGTCTCCGTCCAATACTTTAGTGACATGAAAGCAGAAATAATGAAAAAATACCCCATAAGTTGTGCAACATATAAATGAGCTGCAACCTTTCCCATCCCAAAGTTCCTCAAACACCAACAAATTTACTCATCACAACGATCCCGCTTTCTTCAATATGTGGTATCACCTCGCTGAGCATAACGGGCTTGGGTGCACTACTTTCAGTCACCACCATCACACAGGGTCACTAGTGTGCTTAGGAGGCGGCAAGGCAAGACGCACGGCCACTACGGGATTACCAATTCCAAGAGGGGGGGGGGGGGCTACTCACCACCAGGCCATGGTCGCCTATAGCCACGGAGGTATTCACCACCACTGCAGGGTCGACAGCAGCCCTTCGCGTGGGTGGGTGGGGAACTCACCACCATTACAGGGCCGCCTGCCAGTGGCTCTCCGAGGATTAGTGTATGCGAGGTATTCACCACCACTGCAGGATCACCAGCAGCCCTTCAGGTGGGTGGGTGGGGAGCTCACCACCATTACAGGGCCGCCAGTGACTCTCCGAGGGTGGGTGTATGTGGGATACTCACCACCACTACAGGATTATCAGCAGCCTTGGGCTCTTTTATGACGCATTCAACCAGATCATATAGTGTCGCCAACCTCTCAAGCCGATTGGTCACGGGTGGACTCGGCAATGTCGTCGGTTGTGGGATTCGAACCCACGATCTTGCGATCAAGAGTGCGACGCTTTACCAACTGAGATGCCGTGGCCCCAATCGCCGGTAGCCCTTCGAGTTGGTGGGTTGGGGACTCACCACCATTGCCCGTGGCCGTCCGAGATAGGTGCGTGGGGTAAGGGACTTACCACCACTACAGGGCCACCTGCGACCATCCGAGATGGGTAGGTGGGTGACCAGTACCACGAGTGGCCCTCTGGGGGAGGGGCACTCACCACCATTCGATTGCCTGCTGCACAGAGTGAAAGCGGTCGGGTCGTCCGCGCAGGAACGTCTGCATTGCGCCGAGCGCCTCGACAGCGGTGCCCTCGACCACGTCGATGACGACGAGGCCGACTAGCGGCCCGGCGGACCACGCGTGCGCAGCGCGCACGGCAATGGCCCCGCCCATGCTGTGGCCCACTAGCAGTGTGGGTGGCGGCTGACCTCCGAACACCGCCGCCGTCACTGTCATCACGTCACTGAAACACCACCGCCGTCACTGCCATCACGTCAGTGGAACGCCGCAGCCGTCACTGCCATCACGTCACTGAAACACCGACATCGTCACTGCTATCACGTCACTCAAACACTGTCACCGTCATTGCCGACACGCCACTGAAACACCGCCGCTGTCACTACCGACACGTTACCGAAATATTGTCGCCGTCAATACCGGTATGCCACCATCGCCCCCGTCACATCCTGAAATATCACCACCCTCATCGGCGATATCACCGCAGCACACTCGCTGAAATATCGTCGCCGCCACTGCCAACAGGCCACTGAAATATCACCGCCATTATTGTAAACACGTCACTGAAATATCGCTGTCATAACTGCCGGCACGCCACTGAAATTTCGCTACCGCCATTGCAGGCACGTCACTGCCGACACATCACTGAAATTTTGCCACCGTCACTGCAGGCAAGTTCCTGAAATATCGACATCGTCACTGCAAGCAAGTCACAGAAATACGCCACACCTGCATACGCTTCCGCCAACGTGCAACTTTTATAATGCATACATTTGCCAATTGCCATGTGCTCCAGTGCGTCGTCCTACATCCGCGGATGCGTTAGCTTGTTATTCATGCATTTTCTTCTTGGCACCCGCCAAGTCTGCAGTGATTCTAGAAGCGATTTTGACGTTTAAGAATGCAGTGTGTATTTTTTTGTTGCCACCGTTGACAAGACATCCACCATCATCAGACAAAGAAAAAACGAAACGAAAATTTCGCCATGAAAGTCAATAAATCCACGCCCAATGAGGCGGGCAAAGCGAGAAAACGCGTTGCAAAGAAAAAACAGCCCATCTTAGCAGCATTTGTACAGAGGCTCTTACGTGTATGGCAACCCACATATGTTTCTCTTTCTTGCAGCGACTGACACATTTTGGTTTTCACAAAGGTTTTCCTGGAGGACAAAATGCAACATATGGCGTTTTTACGTGGAAAGTTAACTACTAAAATGTAATTCCAGTTAGAAAGACAGTAAAACACCTGAACAAAATATACATAAATACCGTAAAAACTAAGCATTGCACAATAAAAAAACCTTCGTGGACGCTTGACCTAGCCAGCGTCTCGGTAGACAGGTCCGACCCTCACCTAACCAGCGTCTCGGTAGACAGGTCCGACCCTGATCTAACCAGCGTCTCGGTAGACAGGACCGACCCTGATCTAACCGACGTCTCGGTAGACAGGTCCGACACTCACCTAACCAGCGTCTCGGTAGACAGGTCCGACCCTCACCTAACCAGCGTCTCGGTAGACAGGTCCGACCCTCACCTAACCAGCGTCTCGGTAGACAGGTCCGACACTGACCTAACCAGCGTCTCGGTAGACAGGTCCGACCCTCACCTAACCAGCGTCTGGTAGACAGGTCCCACACTCACAACATTGTAGAAGGTCAACAGCGTCAACAGTTCACCCTGATCTAACCAGCGTCTCGGTAGACAGGTCTGACACTTACCTAACCAGCGTCTCGGTAGACAGGTCCGACTCTGATCTAACTAGCGTTCGGTAAAAGGTCCCACACCACCTAACCAGCATCTCGGTAGATAGGTGCGACCCTGACCTAACCAGCGTCTCGGTAGACAGGTCCGACCCTCACCTAACCAGCGTCTCGGTAGACAGGTCCGACCCTGACCTAACCAGCGTCTCGGTAGACAGGTCCGACCCTGACCTAACCAGCGTCTCGGTAGACAGGTCTGACCCTAAACGCTCTCGGTAGACAGTCCGACCCTCACCTAACCAGCGTCTCGGTAGACAGGTCCGACCCTGACCTAACCAGCGTCTCGGTAGACAGGTCTGACACTTACCTAACCAGCGTCTCTGCAGACAGGTCCGACTCATCAGCTGTCACCGTTTCGCCATGACCCCGCAGATCGATGGCCAACACCTGGCACTCGACGCTCCGTATGATCCTCTCCTAGCATGGAACACAACACTGTCAGTATAAACTGATATGCTCCTGACACCGGACAGACACTGTAGTCATAACTTGATCCGCTCCTGACACAGGACGGGACACTGTTGTTATAACCTGATCCGCTCTTGACACAGGGCAAGATACTCTTGTTATAGCCTAATCCTCTCTTGACACAGAACATGACACTGCTGTTATAACCTGTTCCGCTACTGACACAGAACAGAACACTTGTGATAACTTGATACCAGGCAAGCCACTTCTCACACTGGATATGTTATTGTTGTCATAACCTTAACTGCAGTCCTGATATGATTATGTTACGGTTGACTTGCAACTGCGCCAACAGGATGACTGTCTAACAAGGTCTAAGACAATATAATGTCCAACGCTATCACTTCCACTTTCACAACTCTACAGACATATATTCCTGTTAGGCATAATGATTCAGAAGGTGCTTCTGAAGCACACACACACCCAAGATGCTGTGGTGGGATCCAAGAAACAAATGTCATGAGAATGATCGCGAACATAAGCCAGGCGAGGTGTATGAAGCTATGAAGCTGTTGGCTGATTATTGCGCGCACTGCCGCGTCATATGACGCTTAATAAATCGCAAAACCATTGACAGCAAGCAGAGCCCAGGTGCGTTCTAGGAAGCAGATGATGGAGGAACGGACCATGAACAGAGCTCAGGTGAACCCACTGGAACATCTTACAGAGGCGATGACCATGAACAGAAACCAGGTGAGAATGCTGAAGCAGCTTACAGACAATGATCATGAACAGAACCCAGGTGAGGATGCCGAGGCAGATTACCGAGACACTGACATGAACACGACACTGACATGAACAAAGCACAGGTGAGGCCACTGGCGCAGGTTACAGACACAGAGCAGGAACAGAGCCCAAGTGAGGCTGCTGGAGGAGGTTAAAAGGGCAATCGACATAAACAGAGCCCAGGTGAAGCTGGCGAAGCCACTCAAGCAGGTTACCGGGGTGCTGACCAGGAGCAGAACCAAGGTGAGTCCACTGGAGCAGATTACAGAGATGCTGACCGTGAACAGAGCCCAGGTGAGGCCGCTGAATCCGCCACCATGCAGCAGCAGCAGTAGTGGTCCACTGGTACCAGCTCGGTACACGTGGAACACGTCGCCTGGTCCAACACGTACATCTTGGGCTGACGAGAAGTACTGCTTCCAAGTGGCTGGCGTGAGGTTGTGCTGGCGTTCACTGCCAGTAGACGAGCCAAAATATGAAATGTGTATGTGGAGATAATAGGAACAAACAAGAGTTAGTGATATATTTACGAGCATGCTCACTAACATGATATTTTCCAGGAACACAATGCTGAGCACATACATTTTGGAAAGGCGAAGGTTGTCCTACAACGGTAACAAATATTTTCCTTCAAATGTCTTTAAATCGTCCCCAAATGGCGTTAAAACGCTGTAATCACAACAATAGAAAATGTACGATGGATCATCTCATTAACAACTGCGCCGATTTTCATGAACATGGCTCTAACATATACTTTGACATCGATTTTTGTCCATTTCAGTTATTTCCAGCTGATGTAAATAGGTAGAAAGCCATGAAATATGGGATTGAAATTCGAGATTTGTCCGATGCACGACTTACGAAAGTAAGTTGCCGAATTGCGGCAAACACAACTGATCAATTTCTTTTCACCATATTAGATGAGTTCAGGTGGTGAAGAGAAAATTAACATACGAAATGTAGAAATCCATTACATCACAATACAATTAGAGACAGGTGATAGATTTGTAGGATGACTGAAAGCTTAGTTTACTGTTGTACTGATTTTCATGTTAAGAGTGTATTTCATATTTGATGATTCGATGGGCCCAAAATCGATGTCGAAGCTTATCTTACAGGGATTTTCATGAAAAGCAGTGCAGTAGTTACTGAGATCGTTCATGGGGCAAAAAAGTGGGCATTGTAATTATAGACCCTCCTCGATTCTAGGAAGTTCACTTGAAGGAGTGGCACTTTCTACTTCAGACTTTCATATTTGTTGAGTGTAGAAACAATGATTGAGGGAAAACCTTGCCAAACAAGTCCAAAATCCGAATCTAGCTACCACTGAAACATACTGAGATTGTGCCACCTGACCCAGCCACCACCATGCACCAACTTTCCCAAACTCATCATGCCTGATACAAACTGTGTCATCTGTAGATCATAACTGCACACCAAAACAATACAACATACAACACATAACAATACCATAACTAATTTGATAATGTTGCAGAGAGCTGTTGATCATAGTCAAGTTGAAGATGATTATACCGAATAGTACCCAAATGCTCATATTAAGCATAATATAATACAAAATCAGTGTAATATATTTCAGACATGCTCCTTCTTTGGGGACAGAAAAAAAACACAACAGTACATGTGCCAACACTAACAGACCCAAAATTTTCATCACTTCCCTAGGCACCCTCTGTATACATCTACCCAAAGCATTTCTATATGCACATATATCCTGATATGTCAATGTTCTTAAATTGTTCACCAATGTGGATGAACAAGTGTTAAGTGAGTGAGTGAACATGTGGGTGTATACACAGGTGAGTGAATTCCTAGGTGAATGATGGGGTGAGTGATTGTGCTGGTGTGTGATTATAGAGAGAATAAGTTTGTGAATGTAGGTGATGTATGTACAGACTGTAGAGACATCACCTACATCTCAGCAGACACCATGCTGTATAGACATCACCTACATATGCCAACTTATTCACTTCATAATCACACACTGGCACAATCACTCACCCATGTACTCACACTCACATGTTCACTCACTCACTTACACATTCATTGATCCACATATGCAAATGCTTCAAGATCATTGACATATCATGGATATGTGTATATATAGAAATGCTTAGGGTAGGTGTACACAGAGGGTACCTAGGAAGCAACGAATATTTTGGCTTGGTTAGTGTCACATCACATGTACTGCTATGTTGAAATCTAAATACTTGGACTTACCAATATGACCAGAACAGTCAAAGTGTCCAAAGGCCCCAAAATACTTGGCATCAGATGATTTTGCCAATATAGGAAGATGGCA
The DNA here is from genome assembly GCA_034440575.1 of Imbricaverruca yamaguchii. Taxonomy (NCBI): domain Eukaryota; kingdom Metazoa; phylum Arthropoda; class Thecostraca; family Neoverrucidae; genus Imbricaverruca; species Imbricaverruca yamaguchii. Next base: position 45,494 of record JAOTOL010001303.1, on the reverse strand, counting down.
TAATATGTATGGCATGTGTGTAAAATCCTGTGTGCAAAATGATTATGTATGTTTATTCTGTCTCAGAAGAAAGATCATGCCTGAAATATATTAGACGAATCTGTATCCTCTTATACTTAGTGAACACTTGGTTACTATTTATAATCATAACATAACTAATCAACCAGAACATATCTACTAAATAGCATAAAACAGGAACATAACCATGCACCAAAACAATACATCACTATGTTATTAGAGCAGAGGTCTGTGATTCTACAATTTAACTGTTTGGGATTTGTTACAGCTGTGCCACATCTGCATGTCTACATAGTCTCAGCTGTAATCAACACATTATTGATCAAGAACAATGCACATAAAGACATAAAGACATAAAAGATTAGTGCAACTATGAGCCACAAGGGCCCTTCTTGGTTGCACTCTGTACACTGAACCAGTTGCCCACCAAATCTGTCAATCAGCCCTCCCTGTAATACTGAAAAGCAAGCCCTCTATTCCTATAATGATTGTCTATGCTGTTTTTAAAGATGTTCAATGTGCTGCTACTGACAATGTTTTTTGGCAGCTGGTTCCAATGTTCTACTACCCTGTTGGTGAAGAAAGTCTGCCTTAACCTTGTTCTGCTGTGGTTAACTTTAATTTTGAATTTATGACCTCTAATTGCATCATTTCTGTTCAATTCAAACATTTCCCCAAGATATCCCCTCTCCAGACCATGGACAAATTTAAAGACCTCGATGAGATCTCCTCTCAGCCTTCTATATCTAAGTGAAAACATATTCAATTTCTTCAATCTTTCCTCATATGCCAGGTTGCTTATGCCATTAACCATTTTCGTAGCCCTCTTTTGTACTCTCTCTAAAAGCCAACAATCTTTTTCATAGCTAGGAGACCAAGCTTGATGCATTATTCCAAATGTGGCCTGACATATGCACAGTAAAACTTCCTGATCACTTCCTCACTTCTGTATGATACATTCCTATTTATTGCCCAGATCATTCTCAGTGCCTTCTTCCTGGCTTCCTTGGTCTGTTGTGATGCCCCCAGTTTTGTGTTTAGAATAACACCTAAATCCTTCTTCTGTTGAGTCACTTAGCCACCCATCAAGTATGGAGCCTTCATATGTTGCTTACCTACATGCATGATTTTGCACTTATCAAAATTAAATTTCATTTGCCATTCTTCAGACCACTTCACAAGTTTGCCTAAGTCTTTTTGCAGCGAGATATGCTCATCTCGACCTGTTATTGCCCTAAAGACCTTCAAATCATCCACAAATTTCAAAACTTTACTGCTTAGGCCACTTTCAATGTTATTTACAAATATAATGAACAGTAGTGGCTCCAGTACTGACCCCTGGGGGACTCCACTAAGAATATTTTGCCATGATGACTTTGTACCATTTAGCATCACTCTTTGCTGTCTATCTGAAAGCCACAACTCTATCCATTTTAAGATGCTACCTGCAATACCTAAGCTGTATCATTAACTGTATCTGAAGCTGTATCATTAACCGTTTATGGGGTACCTTGTCAAAGACCTTACTAAAATCAAGATATGCTACATCAACCTGATTTCCCTGATCAAATTGTTCTGTGGCGAAGTTAAAAAAGTCCAATAGATTTGTGACACGATCGTCCTTTTCTAAACCCATGTTGAGTATCTTGAATCAATCTGCTACCTTCCAGATAACTAACTATTCTATCCTTGATAATTGATTCGAGTACCTTGCAGACTATAGATGTGAGACTTACTGGCCTATAGTTTTCAACTTTCCCTCTTTCTACATTCTTGAAAATAGGAACTACATTTGCCACTTTCCAATCGGTTGGAATTTCATATTGTGAAACTCATCTACAAAATATAATACTAAGTGGAAATGCCAGTTCCTTTTCAGTTTCCCGCAACACCCTAGCATAAATATCATCAGGTCCTGCTGCCTTGTTTGGCTTTATTCTCCTGATATGATTGTAAACAACATCACTATCAATGAAATCAACATCATTTGTCAGATCCCATGTCATTGAACTATGGTGTATGGTCGGCAGATTGGTCATATCTTCCAATGTAAACACTGATTTAAACTGCTTGCTCAGCTCAACCATCTCACTATCCTCACCCAATGTAGTCCCGTTTACTTCCAGTGGACCAATTGTACTAGAAACTTTACTCAGCTTGTAGAAATTAAAGAACTTTTTACTGTCCCCATTACAGTTTCTAGATAAATCCAGTTCTTTTGCTCGCTTTGCTGCTCTGGTTTTTTTCTTCACATTGTCTAGCTTTTTGATACGCCTGTAGATTAATGACATTTGAGGCTTCTTTAAGGACTATAAATGCAGTTTTCTTAGCCTTAATTGCTTTTATAAAGTCTGGTGTAAGCCATGCTGGCTTTCCTACCCTTCTTTTGCATCTTTGCTTTTGGGGGACATGTCTAATCTGAATTTCCTTCAAGTAAGATTTGAACTTTTCCCACATTTCACAGGCATTTAAATTGGAGAATTCTTCTTCCCATCTGATGGCACTTAAAGCCGTTCTCATGCAGTCAGTCTGCTCTGTTTAAATTTGGAACCTTTACCAAATTATCCTTGATAATTTCCCCTACATGTGCCTTGAATCTAACTACATACAGTGACTCAGACTTAAACTGGACTAAAGCCATTGCAGATACTGATAAAATTACATAGGAAGAATATAATTCAGTCAGGTGCAATTAGGCACAGCGTTAGAGCCAAAAACATATTACTGAGATGACCAAGCACAATTTGAGTGCATTAATACAAAATTAATTGAAAGAGCTCAGTGCCTGAAATAATATGTGAACATTGGACAAGGTTAATTGAACATTGGGATGCCTTGAGCCTCCTTGAAAAAGACAGAAGAATTAACTTATAGTTCAGCATATACAGCAGTGCACATTGTGCATTCATTATACCACTTTCCTCTGCACACTAGTTCCACATTGTACATTCATAAGACAAAAGCCATGGGTCAAGCATGCATAAATTCTGCAGCTGCCTATGTTTGCAGCTCAGTGGATAGCCACATGCACTTTTAACTGACTGGAGACAGTGCAATTTGCCACCAGCTTCTACTTACCTCCTCCGAGATGAGCCTGGCATGTGTCCAGTTGGAGGAAGTCCAGGAAATTTCATCTTCAACATATTCTTCTGAAGAGATGACATTGATATCAGTAGGAATGAATCTAAGTAGCAACTGGCGTGATGTGTTGCTGAGCCCTCTCAAAATATACCAAGGCATTAGTTAAAAAGCTTGCATAGCTCCATGGGCTGAAATTGGGACAAAGTAAGCTGCTTGAACCAAGACACAGACAATCACACCACCAAGCAATCATGGCACCAATATAGCATAACATCAAGTCTTTGGTAACTTGGGGACATCCACTAGCTCAAATGGACCTTTTGTGCAAAACAGGTATCATAATTTGACTGCACAACTATAGAACTAAAATACAAAAATTTAAGAACATCATAGTGCAAGTCATGTTGAGTAGTCATTAATTAAAATGTATTTACTTCACTCTTGGCAAAAAAATCATAATGAAATACATTGATTAACTTTGATGCATTACCTCCATACATATGAAGAATAATGCTTCCTCAGATATCTGAGCATACATAAAATTATTCACTCAGCCACTTCAAGGTTGAGTGCTATTGCAAAAATGTCATTTTGACAACACTGCATTTTTGGCACAATAGCATGTGATGCAGCATTTTATAATTTGAACCAAACATGGTGGGATACAGTAATTTGCCATGGATCATTGCCATTTAAAATGCATATGATATATTTTATATTCAAATTTGGGTCAATGGTGTAGGCACTTATGACTGCACCTCTGTTATTTGTTGAGATTTATAATTTAGGAAGAGCTATATTTGGGTCAGTGAGAATAATCCCATGCTATAGACAGGCATTGTATACCATATCACATTGTAGATAATCCCTTTACCTGAAATTGAGCTGCAAAATATTTGTGTATCACCATTTCCTCTTGAGAGCAGGGGCATGATACTCATACATAATTACTGTTAGGAAGAAGACACAAATACTTCATAAGCATGCATCTAGGAACAGGATGTTGATACTTATTGGATTAAAATAAAAATGAAACATTCAAAGTGGTATATTCCACCCTATTTCAAAACTAATTTATAACTGGGTTGCACATCCCCACTCTGTGAAGATTTCCATGAACTTAGCCTAACCAGAGGCAAAATATTCAGGAAATGGTTTTTTAAAAACTGCTACTGAATATGAAGAATCCAGATAGTGCCAAAATGAGATAGTGCCCTTCACTTCACATTGTGCCAAATTTCATCATTGTTACTTATGGTGTTGATATGTTGTTTCCAACTTTGACTGATCAAGATGGATTAAAAACAGTATGAAAAGAAACAACATGGAACCATCATAGCAAACTCCACATTGCAATTAGTGAAGTTACCAAAGAAGACCATGGAGAGGCATCCCTTCTCTGCTTGCATGTCTCAAGTGACTTGAGAGTTGTTTTAGAGTAATTCATTTGTAAACAAATGAATTGCCATTTTGCAAATGTGCAATACTTTAGAGCCTGTTCACCCATGGCCCATGGTGCCTATCTTATATACCTGTGGTACCTAATTCAGGGCATGAACAAAATATGCCATTATTATGACTTAGGGCATTCACAAGACAAGTTCTGCACAGAAGCCGAGCAAGTACATTGGCTAGGGTAGGTTAGTCTGGGTTTATAAGTTGGAAAATTGATGCCATTGCCTTTTATCATATTTATGAGATAGGTTTTGGACACATTTTGCAAAGGGATACCTTCATGGAAGTATTGCATTTGAATGAGCAACATCACATTGGAAAAAGAAACTTCTAGTATTCAGGAATTGCCCAAAACTGCAAACCCCCCAACAAAAATATAAATTATTTCCATCACTTGTTTTCTCAAAAGCATGCTATGTTAGCTCAGATTAGGTCTTTTGAAAGTTAGATAATTCCAAGATCATCTTATACTAATTTTTCTTCAAATTTGATTTCTTAGCATTGAATTATATAAGGTGGTGCAAGATTACCATCTCTCTCCAGTCAGCATGCTCTACATGGCATATCCCAGCAGACACCATCTGGGCAAATTGGCATAGTTGGTTAAGATATGTTTGTTTTTAACCCCATCGCAGTCATTGACAGTCAGGCTGATGGTTAGTGTTGCACTTTATATTATTTTACATGATCATATGTTAGGGTAAAACGCCTAACTCCAGCCACTGTCCAACTCGGGTTACTCACGCTTTCCAACCCCCTTGTCCCGGACTAAAACTTCGACGGCCGTGTTAAACGAACTATTACGTCATTTGATCTTTCTTCTGTCGCCTCAAGTTGAGCCAATCACATGATACGTAACAGACGACCAGCCGGGTGGGTCTTCTCTGTTCCCCTGGGCTGTTGCCGTGACTATATTCAGAAACTACCGAACCAAATTCCACCAAACATTCACCAATCGATTCAGTTGGGACGATTTATGTGGGACTTTTGAATATGGGGACTCTTACCATTACGCAAAGCTATACAATTACCCCTCAAACTTGGGGCGACCATTTTGAAATCATTTTGAAAGTGTTGCTGTGCCCATGCTCATAAACAGCTACACCGAATTCAACGAAACCTTCACCAATCGATGCAGCATAGTCGATTTACTTGGGACTTTAAAATATGGTGACCTTGACCTTGACCTAAGGTCGCTGATTAAGTACATCTATATTTCGAATTGTTGCCGTGACCATGCTCCTAAACTACTAGACCGAATTTCGTGAAACCTTCACCAATAGACGTGACATGGTCGATATACTTGTGACTTTTGAATATGGTGACCTTGGCCTTAGGTCAAGGTCATCAAAAAAGCACAAAACCATTTTTAAGACGTTTAACCACGCCCATACTCTGAAACTACCCAATACAATTTCATGAAACCTTCACAAATCGACGTGACGTGTTCGATATACGTGGGGCTTTGAATATCGTGACCTCGACCTTTGGTCAAGGTCACCAAAATACACAAAATCGTTTTCTTGCCTATTTGACACGCCCATGCTCCCAAAGTACCAAACCGAATTTGATGAAACATTCACCAATCGACGTGGAATGGGCGATATATTCTGGAGTTTAAATATGGTGACCTTGGCCATCGGTTAAGGTCATCAAAGATGCATAAAACTCACTTTAATGGTTGTTGCGCCGCCCATGCTCCGAAAGTACGGAGCCGAATTTCATGAAACCTTCGCCAATCGACGTGACGTGGTCGATATACTTGGGACGTTTCAATATGGTGACCTCGGCCCTAGGTCAAGGTCATGAAAAATGCATAAAACTCATTTTAATGGTTGTTGCGCCGTCCATGCTCCGAAAGTACGGAACCGAATTTCATAAAACCTTCGCCAATCGACATGCCGTGGTCGATATACGTGGGACTTTTCAATATGGTGACCTCGGCCCCAGGTCAAGGTCATAAAAATGCATAAAACTCATTTTAATGGTTGTTGCGCCGCCCATGCTCCGAAAGTACGGAACCAAATTCGCCAATCGACGTAAGTATATCGACCACGTCAGTATATCGACCACGGCATGTCGACTTGCAAAGGTTTCATGTAATTTGGTTTCGTACTTTCATAGTATGGGCGGCGCAGCAACATTAAAGACATAAAGACAAAAGACATAAAGATTAGTGCAACTATGAGCCACAAGGGCCCTTCTTGGTTGCACTCTGTACACTGAACCAGTTGCACACCAAAACTGTTAATCAGCCCTCCCTGTAATACTGAAAAGCAAGCCCTATATTCTTATAATGATTGTCTATGCTGTTTTTAAAGATGTTCAATGTCTGCTACTGACAATGTTTTCTGGCAGCTGGTTCCAGTGTTCCACTACCCTGTTGGTGAAGAAAGTTTGCCTTAACCTTGTTCTGCTGTGGTTAACTTTAATTTGAATTTATGACCTCTAATTGCATCATTTCTGTTAAATTCAAACATTTCCCCAAGGTATCCCCTCTCCAGACCATTGACAAATTTAAAGACCTGATGAGATCTCCTCTCAGCCTTCTATATCTAAGTGAAAACATATTCAATTTCTTCAATCTTTCCTCATATGCCAGGTTGCTTATGCCATTAACCATTTTGTAGCCCTCTTTGTACTCTCCCAAAAGCCAACAATCTTTTCATAGCTAGGAGACCAAGCTTGGATGCAGTATTCCAAATGTGGCCTGACGATGCACAGTAAAGCTTCCGATCACTTCCTCACTTCGTAGATACATTCCTATTTATTGCCCCGAGCATTCTCAGTGCCTCTTCCGGCTTCCTTGGTCTGTTCGATGCCCCCAGTTTGTGTTTAGAATAACACCTAAATCCTTCTCCTGTTGAGTCACGATAGCACTTGGCCACCCATCAAGTAGAGCCTTCATATCCTACCTACATGCATGATTTTGCACTTATCAAAGTTAAATTTCATTTGCCATTCTTCGGACCACTTCACAAGTTCGTCTAAGTCTTTTGCAGCGAATATGCCACCTGACCTGTTATTGCCTAAAGACCTTCAAATCATCCCAAATTTCAAAACTTTACTGCTTAGGCCACTTTCAATGTTATTTACAAATATAATGAACAGTAATGGCCCTAGTACGACCCCTGGGGACTCCACTAAGAACATTTTGCCATGATGACTTGTACCATTTAGCATCACTCTTTGCTGTCTATCTGAAAGCCACAACTCTATCCATTTTAAGATGCTACCGCAATACCATGGGACTGAAGCTGTATCATAACCGTTTATGGGGTACCTTGTCAAAGGCCTTACTAAAGTCAAGATATGCTACATCAACCTGATTTCCTGATCAAATTGTTCTGTGGCGAAGTTCGAAAAGTCCAAGAGGTTTGTGAGACACGATCGTCCTTTCAAACCCATGTTGAGTATTTTGAATCAATCTGCTACCTTCCAGATAACTAACTATTCTATCCTTGATAATTGATTCGAGTACCTTGCATACTAGGGATGGAGACTTATTGGCCTATAGTTCTCAACTTTCCCTCTTCTCCTTTCTGAAAATAGGAACTACATTTGCCCTTTCCAATCAGTTGGAATTTCATTATGGAAACGATCTACAAAATATTATACTAAGTGGAAATGCCAGTCCTTTCAGTTTCCCGCAACACCCTAGCATAAATTTCATCAGGTCCTGCTGCCTTATTTTGCTTTATTTTCCTGATATGATTGTAAACAACATCACTATCAATGAAATCAACATCATTTGTCAGATCCCATGTCACTGAACTATGGTGTAGGTCGGCAGATTGGTCATATCTTCCAATGAAACACTGATTTGAACTGCTTGCTCAGCTCCTCAACCATCTCACTATCCTCACCCAATGTAGTCCCGTTTACTTCCAGTGGACCAATTGTGCAGAAACTTACCAGCTTGTAGAAACTAAAGAACTTTTTACTGTCCCCATTACAGTTTCTAGCTAAATCCAGTTCTTTGCTCGCTTTGCTGCTCTGGTTTTTGCTTCACAGTGTCTCTAGCTTTCGATACGCCTTTAGATTAACGACATTTGAGGCTTCTTTAAAAACTCTAAATGCAGTTTTCTTAGCCTTAATTGTTTTTATGACGTCCGGTGTAAGCCATGCTGGCTTCCTACCCTCTTTGCGTCTTTGCTTTTGGGGGACATGTCTAATCTGAGTTTCCTTCAAGTAAGATTTGAACTTTTCCCACATTTCACAGGCATTTAAATTGGAGAATTCTTCTTCCCATCTGATGGCACTTAAAGCCGCTCCATGCCGTTAAAGTCTGCTCTGTTGAAATTTGAACCTTACCAAATTATCCTGATAATTTCCCGTACATGTGCCTTGAATCTAACTATGTTATGGTCACTTTTTCCCAGAGTTTCGCCTACAGTCAAGTCTTGAACCAAGTCACTTAAATCCGAGAATACAAGGTCCAAGAATGAACCATGCCTGGTAGGTTCCGATACAAACTGGTGTAAGAACAGGTCCTCTTCAAGGCATTTCCTAAACATTTTGCATGATGGGGGCCAACACCAGCATTTTCATAACCTTTTAGATTAAAGTCACCGAGAATAAGGCACTTCCTCTTAAAGTTTCTACTGATTTCCTCACAAATCACCTTGTCAAGCTCCAGTTGCTGAGAATTTGGCAGGGTTCCTGATCGGTAGAAAGCCCTATCCTAAGAGTATTGCTGTTGCCTTTTCCCACAGTGACATCACGCCAAATGGACTCCACAGACACATTTTTATTCCCACCGCTACTTTTTGAGAACTGAATAAGCATTTATATAGAGCATTACACCACCCCCTTTCATGCTGGACCCCTACTGCACGAAAACATATTGTATCCCTGGATCTCATAGTCCTGTAAGTTATCTCCAAAATACCCTTCACTGACCCATGCCTCCGTAATGCAAACAAAATCCGGTTCCTCCTCAGCAACATAACACTTGAACTCATCAAATTTGGAACGGTACTCTAGCATTAAACATCATACACTTAACGAATGCTCCATAACCACCTTTAGCTTTTCATATTGAGGAGTTCTTTATCACTAGATGAACTATAACTCTGTCTCCTGAACTACGCTTCCCTATTTGCAGACTTGAGGTTCTATGCCTGCACACTATTGGAATATTCCTGAGTTGGCAATGCAATGTATCCCCCCACCCCATTAAATGAGTTGTATACACTTTTGATGACCTTGACCTAAGGCCGAGGTCACCATATTGAAAAGTTCCAAGTATATCGACCACGGCACGTCGATTGGCGAAGGTTTCATGAAATTCGGTTTCGTACTTTCGGAGTATGGGCGGCGCGAGAACCATTAAAATGAGTTTTATGCATTTTTTATTTTCTTGACCTAGGGCCGAGGTCACCATATTGAAAAGTCCCAAGTATATCGACCACAGCACGTCGATTGGCGAAGGTTTCATGAAATTCGGTTTCGTACTTTCGGAGTATGGGCGGCGCAACTACCATTAAAATGTGTTTTATGCATTTTTTATGACCTTGACCTAGGGCCGAGGTCACCAGATTGAAAGTTCCCAAGTATATCGACCACGGCACGTCGAATGATGGTTTCATGAAATTCGGTTCCGTACTTTCGGAGCATGGGCGGCACAACAACCATAAAAATGAGTTTTATGCATTTGTGATGACCTTAACCGACGGCCAAGGTCACCATATTCAAACTCCAGAATATATCGCCCATCCCACGTCGATTGGTGTATGTTTCATCAAATTGGGTTCGGTACTTTGGGAGCATGGGCGTGTCAAATAGGCAAGAAAACGATTTTGTGTATTTTGGTGACCTTGACCTAAGGTCGAGGTCACGATATTCAAAGCCCCACGTATATCGAACACGTTACGTCGATTTGTGAAGGTTTCATGAAATTGTATTGGGTAGTTTCAGAGTATGGGCGTGGTTAAAAGTCTTAAAAATGGTTTTGTGCTTTTTTGAGGACCTTGACCTAAGGTCAAGGTCACTATATTCAAAAGTCACAAGTATATCGACCATGTCACGTCTATTGGTGAAGGTTTCACGAAATTCGGTCCAGTAGTTTAGGAACATGGTCACGGCAACAATTCGAAATATAGATGTACTTAATCAGCGACCTTAGGTCAAGGTCAAGGTCACCATATTTTAAAGTCCCAAGTAAATCGACTATGCTGCATCGATTGGTGAAGGTTTCGTTGAATTCGGTGTAGCTGTTTATGAGCATGGGCACAGCAACACTTTCAAAATGATTTCAAAATGGCCGCTCCAAGTTTGAGGGGTAATTTTATAGCTTTGCGTAATGGTAAGAGTCCCCATATTCAAAAGTCCCACATAAATCGTTCCAACTGAATCGATTGGTGAAGGTTTGGTGGAATTTGGTTCGGTAATTTCTGAATATGGTGACGGGAACAGCCCAGGGCAACAGAGTAGATCCACCCCGACCAGCCAGAGGACGGAACACTGGACAGGCCCCTCTACGACGGGTTGGCCCAAACAGACTCGCTGGGACGTAAGATAACACTGCGCTCTTGCAATATGGTTTTAGCCTGTGTTTTTAAAATGATTGGCATTTATGGTGCATTCAAAGATGCAAAATACTTTACTAAACGTTTTTAATCACTATTCATGCTTGTTTGTTTGCACGTTTAATAGAAATTCGGCATTTGTTATGGTGGCCCGAGTTGGGGGACAATAATTTTTGCACTGTTCAACTCGGGCCGGGTGGCCTGAGTCGGGGACAAAGCACGCTTTCCCTTTAAAATGTCATCCTAACTCGTTGAAAGAATATGGCTAGCTTTCCGTTTTCGTCAATGCTGTGCTTGTGAGATGTTGAGCATTGCATTATGATTGTGTATATATATATATATTGTTTCGTATATAGCGACTTCTCTGATGGAAAATGAAGATAACATGATGACGGGAAGCGATGAGACCAGGGATGCGGAGCCGGAGCCGGAGCCGCCGGAGCCGGAACATTTTGCCCGGGGCCGGACCCGGAGCCGGAGTAGCCGGGACATTTTACTCGTAGCCGGAGCCGTCAAAAGCATGGCGGCTCGGACTCAGAGAGGTGCAAATTAAACAAAATTAGCAAACGTGAAATGAACACATTATACCTAGTATGGTATGGTATGGTATGAAAATGCATTTTTAAAAGCCAGAATGTTTATGCACTGAGCTGTGTCGCCGTAGCGGCGATTTTCAGCCGGCGGCCGGCCCGCGGCCGCCCGTATTGACGACGCGGTGCCGGTATGAGCCGCGCGGCGCTGACCACCGAAAAGTGATTTGGGCGGGGGCGGGTGTTTATTTAAAGATGGATACAGGGTTTATATGGGGAAGTTGCTTATATTTGTCTGAAGTTTGCGCCCCTGAGTGGTCGATGCTAACTTTTTTACATCCCCTAGCTCTTGCTTAATGGATCTATTACGTTTGGGATGTACGGAGCCGGAGCCTGAGCCGGAGCCGGAGCCGGAGCCGGAGCCGGAGCCGGAGCCGGAGCCGGAGCCGGAGCCGGAGCCGGAGCCGGAGCCGGAGCCGGAGCCGGAGCCGGAGCCGGAGCCGGAGCCGGAGCCGGAGCTGGAGTCGACCGAGCCGGTAAATTTTGCTCGCAGCCGGAACCGCCGGGACATTTTACTCGGAGCCTGAGTCGGAGTCGGAGCCGTCCAACATTTTCCCGGCTCCGCATCCCTGGATGAGACCATTACCACTTCGTCTTGCTTGGTCGCTATACCAGGTACTCCGATCGCCTAATCGCAGACCTTTGCCGTGCCCCCACCGGGCACCGCCGCAGCCCGCTGCCTCGTCGGCGACCTACGGCGCAGCATCGTCGGGGACCGCTGCCGCCGCCTCGTTGGGGACCGTTGCCGAAGCCTCACTGGGAACCGACGCAGCCGCCATCTCGCAGGAGACCGCTGCCGTCACCTCGTCGAGGACGGTTGCCGAAGCCTCAATAGGACCGACGCATCCGCCGCCTTATCGGGGACCTACGCTACCGCCTCGCTGAGAACTTCCGCCACCACCACCGCCTTGTGGGGGACCTCCACCGCCGCCTATTTGTGGACCACCCAGCTTCCTCGTCGGGGACTGCTGCTGCCGCCTCGTCGGGGACCGCCGCTTTTCCACTGTGTGGGGTGCAATCACTAAAAAACCCATTGAGTAGGAATACACCAAATTTTCGAATAACGTTCTTCGGTCCGCTCTACTCGTGAGGGAAGTAAGAATCAAAGAAAAGCGAGAACTCAAAATTGTGAAGTAAAATGAAAGAAGGGAATTTTATTTTTGGGTGGGTAAAAATGTTAGTGTCATGGTTGATTTCGCCTTCCTTTGCTGATTTCAATATTTAATCAAATATCTCCAAAATGAACTCCCAAGAGCTAGAAACATGATGTAGGTCATGAAAGCCTTGGCCCCCTGGCTTCGTGAAGTCATTTTTTTAGGGAGGGAGGAGGGGGAAATTTCGGCGGTGTGTTCTGGCCACACTCGTGCGCTTTCCGATGGCACCTTTCGTTTTCGCATAACGCTTAGTTTAGAGATTGGAGCACATGTTGTTTCAACCACCGAGACAAGGTGTGATAATATGACCGGAAAGATGGTGGGGGGAGGGTGGGTGGGGTGGGGAGCTACACCGAGTAGCTCCTTGCAGTAGCATGCGGACCCTCCTCAGAATGTCACTGCAAATACTGGGATTATATGATGAATGCTGCCTATCCCCAGCTTGATAATGAATATGGTCAATTTTGAATGTTCAGACATTCCTATAATGATTCCGAGATGTTGTGGTATTTGGGGAAATTTCTCACTATTATTTGCTAGTTGAAAAGTTAAATACACTATAAAACACATGGTCAGGTACATTTCTCACCCAGGCATCCCTTGCTGTGAAAGCACATGTCATATTATGGCTTGTGTCCCTGTTTTCATGAGAAAAAAATCATGATACGGCTAATATCACCTACTCCCATATCACCTAGTTTACAACAAAATGAATATAATGCCACCAAGCTTCATTATGAGGCGAAAACATAAACAATCTATGTCATGCGTCAATTATTGCTCCAAGAGCGCCACTATGCGAACAAAATCAAGAGTATTTTCACAAGAAATTGCGCTTGCGCAGAACCGATGTCCTCCTTTAACACTAGTATGTCCCCTACCGGGCTGCGCTCTGTGTTGTGGATGTGAAGCGGTGATGCTGGGGCGTTCTAGGCGGTGAAAATGACTATATTATTTTCAGCTGATACATTGATATATGAAGCAAAAACTTTGCTTGGTATATATATATACATCAAGCAAAAACCTAATGGTCTGTTCCCCAGTAAGCCTGTACTCCGACCTGCCGCGTCCCTGCCGTTCATCCCTTCGCAGACAGATACTGAAGGCACAGGGGACATGGCAAGGTGTCGCCCATCTTATCAGGACAAGTGGATCTACAGTGAGGCTCGAGTGTAACCCCTATGTTTTGTTTCAGGTAAATGCCAGCTAAATCCAGATGAAAATGTGCCCTTTATATATAACACCCGTGCATGAACACTCGTGCTCTGCCAGATCGTCGTGTGGGTTCAGGCATGGTCGGTGGATTCAGAGACATGTCTCCATGGAATCTGGACCCTGTGCACCTACGGTAAGGCTCGAGTGCTCTCCTTCATATTTTCCTGCTAGAAGCACCCTTTCAGCGTTCTCAGATACACTCTCCCTCCCCTCCTAAACCGAGTTTCGACTAAAGACGCCACTTCCGGTATTTTCGCAGGGTGCACCTCCTAAAAACTGGCGCCACCAGACAAATATCCCTCTCCCATGACAATTAATGGATCCGACCCTGATAGGGTGCTCACGTAGCACACATATGCTGCTAACTACAAACATTACCAGCGTTACTTCGCTAGCGTGTATTGGGTATCCGGGGTCTTAATTCCGTGTGGTACACATTCCGAATACCGCACAAAGTTGGCAAAATTATGACAGACGTTATCGACCTCAAAATCACAATTACAATGTTTTGTAAGGTCTTTCTCCCTTTATCTTTGGTCACCATGAACACAGCATCATTTGCACTACTTTTTATCAAAATATATCCACAACTTTTCATTTTGCAACATTTCATTACAGGGCCAAAATGCATGGGAGCGTGCGATTCGCTCGATACTTTGCACATATACCGCTGTTACAGCTCAGGGACCGGCAGGAATACGACGCGGAGCGCGAGCACGGGCGGTGAGTCGGCCATATAGTTATACACAGAGGTCAATGGGAAGTGTGCGTAGAAAAAATAGACGCAACCTAAATGACAACATATGTGAGTGGATATGCACAATCGACAGTCCCTATGTAAATCGTCTCATGAATCGATACATACACACACACACACACACACACACACACACACACACACACACACACACACACACACACACACACACACACACACACACACACAAAATATATATATATATATAGGGTGTGTCAGAAAGACCTTTTTGGAAATTACACTTTGCTTAGTGAAATTATCGTGCAGATCACCTTAAAAAACCTGTGGTCGAAACCAAATCTAAATCAAACAATAAACAAAAATCACAGGCGATAAAAAACAAATTTGCCGGGCGCCCGGTGTTGAAGTCTCAGTGATGGCGCTCCGTTGCATTGGCATCAACATCACGCGTCCGGCCACGTCGGAGCGCCGCCGCAGCCTGTGACGAAAAAGGCGGCAGTCGATGGGATACTGATAATGATCTGTGATGAAGCTCATTAATAAAATCAATGAAAGTGTTTAGTGGGTAAAAGGCTTTAAAAGCACCGGTCGCGAAGTTGGCACAAAACCATGGACGGGGCGTTTTGTCAGCTCAAACAAACGGATAACACCACCTTTTTGGCCAGTATTAACTCTCGTGCCGTCACAGCCAAGCACAAAACATCACCAAACTCAAATGCCACGGCGTTCAGGTCCTGAAAAATGTCCTCCGCTCCAGTCGTGGGGTAAAATGTCCTAAATATGCACTGTGGCTCGGATACAACCACAATGTGCTCTCCGTCTTCTTTAACTGGCTGTCACAAGCGTGTCGTCTTTTCTACCATCGAAGTAAGACCAGATACACGACCTCAGATCCTCATGGCTCGCTACACTCTCTTCTAATCCAATCCCTTGCTCGCCATACTTGCTATCCACTATGCAGTCCATATCGTCAGAAGTGATCCGACCAATGTCCACGGAAACCGTTTATGATCGCAGCACACCACTATTAGACACTCGTACCGATCTGCCTAAAGCCGTATTTAGCAGTTCGTCTGTGTTACTGTTCACCATATACTCTGACTCATTGACTACAGATGTGAGCGATGATGAATCTGTGGCGGAATCTTGGTCTGAATTAAAATCTAGCTGGGCCATTCCAGAAGGTCCCGGTTGTGGTGATGTGACTCTCTGGCGGTCAGACGCCTCCTTCCGTCCATGGCGCGTCGACGAGTGGTTTCACGGATATCTGCGGTGCCGATTTGCATTTGGCGAGGTCCTCTCTGGTCTTGGACAAAGGGAAACTCCGTTCGTGGCACTCTGTCGGCCATCGCACATTTGCAGCTATCGATATCACACATTTGCAGCGGCTATATCAAACAATTTTCCAAACCACTCATCACCGAACGGACGTACACCTGGTGATGCCGACTTCTTTCCAGCAGTTTTCATGTATCGCAAGTAGCGATCGCGGCATTCTCGAACCATGTGTTCGACTCAGGCCCTCCAACAATTGGTATTCCTTCGCAGCACCAAATTTTCATCACACTTTCCGCGACAAACTTTATATGGGGTGCTAGCCTCTCTTTCAACCTTTTGTTCGCAACACATGAGTCTCTATTCACTTTACTCAAGTAATTCAGAACGTCAATTCTCGTGGGCAGTCGGTTTGTTTTTAGTTTAGAAGGAAACAAAAGCCATTTGGTGGAAGCGCAGGTCTTCATGTTCGAACTCTTACCCCGATCACACCGACGCAGGTAATATCACACTTCACAGGCAGTGGGCGCAACTTGCAGACACCAAACCACTCTTTTTCGGGCCGTCCCGCCGGGTCTCCGCCGCCGACTGCCTTTTCTCGGCGGCCCTCCCCTCCCCTGTCTCTCCCTCCCCTCCCCTGCCCTGTCTCGCTCTTTGTGTTCTCTACCCTCACCGTGCGCCGGCCGTCTCCCGCCCCATCCAGCCCCTTCCTCGGGCCATGTGACGATCGCCGCGGGCTCGTGTCGCCCTCGTTAATAGGTTGTTCCTACTGCTGATAATCCCAGTTTCCCTTGAAACTGAGTAACGAAAAGGAACAGGAGACTTGGATTGACTAATAAAACAGGGATGTATGGCATGCGAAGCTATTTTGTGTCGTTAGTGCGTACGCAATTTATCCGAATGATGATTCATAGCACTGTGAAAGGTGGAGCACATACAAAGGAAAGTGGAGCGATCAGTCCTTCAGTGAAGTTTAATCTTTACAATCAAAATATATCCCGGCTCCCCTGATCTGTTTTTGAATTACCAGAATCCATTCATAAGTCATCCATAGCACCAACTGCCGCCTTTTTCGTCACAGCGCCGCGGCGCGCTCCGACGGCGGCCGACGCGTGGTGTTAGATGCCAATCGCAACGGAGCGCCATCACTGGAGACTTCAACGCCGGGCGCCCGGCAAATTTGTTTCTTTTTCGGCCTTCCATATTTTGTTTATTTTTGTTTGATTTCGATTTGGTTTCGACCACAGGGCTTTTTAGGTGATCTGCACGATAATTTCACTAAGCATAAGAAAAACCGTTCAGGCGACACACCCTAAATATATATATATATATATATATATATATATATATATATATATATATATGCAAATGTATTACGTAGGCTATTTGCGGCCTCCGTCGGAAGAGGGCCTTCAGCGGTGAAGAGCCTCCTGTTCTGGCAGTATGGGATTGATCCTGTCAATGGTGGATCCAGAGAAGGAAACCGGGGCCATGAGCCCCCCCCCCCCATGGAAGCACCCACCCGAGCAGGAAAATTCGTCCCTCCACGAAGGCGTAGGTCTCTGGTGGCAACAGTGGGCCTCCTATGCCCGCCATGGGGCCTCTTGTGGCTTAGGGGCCTTCCGTTGCGGTCAGATAATTTCAGGCGGTCTTGTGTGGTTTCCTTCCAGCAGGAACTCTCCTGTCACTGACGGAGAAAAACCATGATGTCCTTAGCTCCCCCATGACTGTCCTTTCGTCCGTTCTTGAACGATGGTGACAACTTGAATACATTAAGTTAACGGCAGAGGGAGCCTACCAATGTCGAGATAATTCCCTTATTTTGGAGGCGCTTAATTTGCAGCCCGTCGCAGACGTTGCGCTGTTAGGCAAGTAGATTGCTACCAGATGATTTAGGATGCACTTCTCTAAAGCTGAAGAATGCGGCTTTCAATTTATATGCGACAAAGCTCTTTATTGCCATAAAATATTCGAGCTACCGGAGAGAAAATCGGTAAAATGCATGTAAGCCAATCGTAAAGGGAAACCTTTAAGCCCAATGCAACTGCACTACCAAATTGACTTCGTGGGGCCAGATTTTGATAGCCCTGAGGGTTGAAAACAGCTACCAATAGTCAATAGCGTAACTCGGGTTAAAAAAGACCCTTGACATACGTGTTTATCATACGGAGATACCTTAAGAATGATGAAGATTGTATGATTTGTATGTGGGCAATCTTGGCTGTGCTGGTATGTTTAAGAATATCTGATGGCTGCCATTGCGATTGTTTGGGTGGCATGGATGTGAGTCACATCAAGACGCGAAATAAAAGTGGACGTAAGAGCTTCAATTGGGTCAAAACATGATTGGGAAACATCCACTTTCTGGATCCCCACCATCCAGAATATCCTCTGCGGACCATTATCCTGGCAATTTTCACATTCGGTGGTTGACTGCAGCTGTTTTGCCATGAACTCCTCTGTGACAATGTGATAAATATGATTTATTTGGAAGTGCAAACTGAATGTTTGATGTCACAAGCTGGAATATAAATATCCTCAATATTTAATTTGTAATACGTTTTGTCTACATCCCAAGTTATCAGGTGCAAATCCAACCCTGGCCAAAGGTACTAATGTTGCAACTGAGTAGGATGAAAAGAGCACCAAGAGTGTTTGTTAATCACTTTATTTTGCTGTCCTGGCATGGGACTGCCATGAAGTTGTTCAAGATATTGTGCCTTGGTGCTGCATTCTTGGGTTATTGTTCTCTGTGGATATGTAGGTACCTAGGTGCCTGTGTACCTACCTAGGTACTTGTGGCTGGTGATCCAGGTTGACGTGGGTTAGTATATTTGCAAGTTAAGATATTTTCAAATTTTTGGAATTTATTTTTCAAATGCAATGTTTATGAATGTGCTTTGCATGTCATGACTTATTTGCTCTGCAAATGCATTCTTTTCACTTGGGAGGCAAAATATTCCAAAAAGGGCTTGGAGTTGGGTAATATAGCATAACAGTAGCATTGAAAATATACCAAATAGTGTAGCATGGCCTAACCCATCCTAGCTTTCCATGCAAGAAAACAATTTTTATATATAATTTGTTTGTTATAATATATATTGCAAAATTTGTGTCTTCAGGTGAACTTCAGATGTCCCAACACCCCAAACTGGGAATGAGACATGTGGCACTTCAGTTAGCTCTTTTAAAAGCTTAAACAAAATGGAAGGTGAACATGAGCAATGCCTGTCCAGATTTTGCTGACCTAATTGCTACAGGCCACATAACTCTTGGCTATTACCTTGGCTATACCTGGCCATAACCCAATGGCTATACCTGCCATGTTATTTGGATTTCCTTTTTACCTGCCTCAAAGCCAACCTTTTTTTCTGGGCCATCATGCTGAGTTAGTTAGTAGCTAGTTAGTTGGGGTTTCAGGGCATTTGGACCAGAGTTGATCATTTGTGCCCAGTCCTTTTGAGTTAGATGTGAGGCTAGTTCAAGCGAGCATCCATGCACCTTTCAGGATATGGAGTGTCCTGGCTTGGTTTCATTGGTTAGGTCTGATTGGGCAAGGTTGGTATCTGGCTAGCCACTGATCTGTCGGCTAGCCAGTCATCAGGGGGAGGCTGTTTAAAAAATGTATGCTCAAGGATTCAGACCAGATTTGCAATGCATAAGTCCATTTTGTTGACCATTTGGCCATGATTACATATTCCCACATGTGATGATTGTGAAGCTCAAACTTCACAATCAAGGTGCATTAAAGATTTCAATTGTATTTAATGTCAGATTCTGGAAAAGTTTTCATGTTTGGCCAATCCATTATATGCCATTACTCAGTGCAAACATAGTTAGAATGGTTTGGTGGTCCTTGCCTTTCACTGGACTAAAGAATCTGCAGGTCACCCTTCGTCGATCGGCATGAGGGCTCGCTTTCCATGAACTGCTGTGAACTGAACCATGAACCATGAACTGGGTACCAGTTGCCATTCTGGATGAAAAACATGACCAATGCAGCCAGCGGATCATCTTCTGTGCTTATGTCAATTTCGACGGCGTTATCCTCCTTATCGTGCTCTTTGTTCGACTCGTTATCGGTAAAACTCGTCGGGCTTCATTAGTATGCAGTAGTTATACCATACCTTCATCAGGGCATCGACGGACTTGTCAGAGGGCCTGTCGCAAAGATCGTCCATAGTATGTCCCTGATGAGAGAACATGTGTCGTGCAGAAACTCGACGCAGACCCCCGTGGGGTGGGTGAACACCAGAGACGTCGCCGTTTGGACGAGGTCTCGCGTGTAGCGTGTGCGGCGGTCCCAGCACTCCAGGGGCAACTGGTCGTTCTCAGCGTTCCAAACGCTATCGGTCTGGATGAACATTCCCAGTTGTGACTCAACCCTGCGAAGCTTCGCTGCCGCCGTATTCTCGTCGAACGTGAGGGCCTCGAGGTAGCGTCTCGTCTCGTGAGGGCCGCGAGACTTGGAGAAGCCGAGTTTGTGGTTCGCGATCACCACCGACTCCTCGTGCTCGATGGTGTCGCGATCCGTCTTCTGGACCAAGAACAACCGTCTTCATGCTCAAGGCCATACTGTGTGCTTGGTCATACCTGTGTGCTTGGCAGTGCGCTTGTGAACCATGACCGGGGCATGCTGAAAGAACTGATGGCATCGGCCTGCTCTATGCTCTTGGTGTGTTTCTCGAGGTCTTACCACAGCTTGATACCGTCAACCAGCTTAGTGTCCAATGAGGGATGTGGTCAATGCTCTCTTTGAACTTGCCCATAATCTTCTGATAGCACTTCATTCTGCTGTGCTCCCCCGTCGTGAAGTTCAGATCCCATAGGGAGCTGTAGAGATTCAGAACCTCGACGTGGTCGGCAAGTCGTTCGTGGTCGGCCAGCTCGTCGCGTTTGGCTTCTTGGCCTTCGTGCACTGATTCTACGGATTTCCGAATGATAACTGGACGTCTTTCAGCTTATTGTGGTGCAGCCAGTTCCAATGTTGTGTTCCAAGGAACGAGGGTGTCCACAACACATTTCATTGGAAGAAGCGCGTAAATCTACGAACAGCTGCACCAAATTGGCCAACTACTTGAAGCACAGGATGAATGGGTTCTCCGGGTCGAACCCCTCCATCGTGGAGATGCATCCAGAGAAGTTGTCGCAGCGCAGACTGCTGGCATGACGTCCTCCAGAAGCTCAACGATTTATTTCACCTTGTGCATCAATTTCTTGAGGGTCTCCGTGGTCTGGTGCTCGTCCTTGAAGCTCTTGCAGTATCAGGGCCCCTGTCGCAGATGATGATGATGTTCACGTACTTGTCCTCACGGCAAGTCCAGCTGTCGAACCACACCATGCACGGGCGGCCGCAGATGCGTGCGGCCATGTTCTGGTCGAGCTTGACAGAGAACGAGAGCATCCCCTCGCTCAACACACGGTAGTCCATTTTCGATTGGTACGATGTCTTGAAGGGCCTGGGGAAGCGTTTCTTGCTCACCAGGTCCGTGTCACCGTCGTCACAGGACAATCCATTCTCGGCCCGAAAGGCGCAGAACTCCTCCGTCTTGGTGATGATGGATTCGATGCTCTTCGAGGCGTTGCTGTCGACCGACACGCCGCTGTCCGTCCCGCACGTCTCATCCGTCCAGGGTGGTGCGCCGACGGATGCGAGCACGTGCAAGGGCCTGCAATTGACTCTGGGTGAAAGGATGTAACGCTAGCATGTCCGTCACGGGGGATGCGGAGGAGGTCCTTGGGCACTTCAAGTCGTTTGGAAATGTGCAGTTGCACGTGACCTTCATGTCCGCAGCCGGGTCCCTGCGCGGAATGTGCTTCCAAACGAACGACAAACGAACGACGGCTTCCAAATGACAGGTGGGAGGAGAAAGTAATCCCCTGGTCGCACGAGGTAAAACACGGTAATGCCTTCATGGCTTTAAACACGGCTTTGTATATCAGCGTAAACAGCATTTATTATCACGATCTCCTCTTAAAAAAACACGATGTATATTAATAGATAGTAAAATTACACAGCTTTTTGCAGTCGACTATATGCATCAATGTGACACCCTGCTCTCTAATGAGCGCACGGAAAATCTATACTCCGAATCCGAATTTCCTCACTCCGTGAAGCGATGTCGTCTCATCATTTGCATGTAACGCGGAGCTTGGTTGAACACGTAGACAGTAGTTAGCGAATTCTTGAGGTAACGCAAGCCAAAGCATGCGATGTGTCGGAAGATCGGTAAGTGTGTCGGGAAAAGTGATTAGATTGGTGGAAAAAAACGTGACAAATTCTGAAGAATATAGAAACTAATTACTCGTTCTAGGGATAAGTCATGATTTCTATGCTTTCTAATGGTCATTTTCGCAAGATTTGCAAACTTTACATTGTAGTGAGATGCTACTTTTGGGGGCTAATGATCAAAACTAGCCAAAGCGCCCTAAAGCCCAAATAACTAACAAACGAGGTGCAACTTGCTATTGCATTGTCTGGTGAGACATTAAGAAATGTCCGATGGTCTGACAGGTCTTCTGTAGTTTTCCAAAGTCTTTGGTTATTGGCTTTGTCCTTGGGATCTTGGGATAAAGTTAAATTGATATCATTAAATTGTGAAAAAAAGATGGCGACACATTTTCCACTCCTCACTCAAAAGTAAAACCAATTCTGGGACTCTGCATCAGTCATTAGCCATCTGACCACAAAATCAGCTAGCCAGCTAGCTGCTGACACAAACACTGGCTAATCGCAACCAACCCTGCTTTTGTTAGGCTTGGTTAGATTGGGTTTGGTTATGTTTTGTTAGGCTTGGCTATGGTTGGTTATGTTTGTTCGGGTTTGGTTATGGAATCTGGAAGCTGAACCACATCCTGGTTTGCATGCAGGATACATTTTCGGAACAAGTATGCTGCTTTTACCCTAAGCTTGGTTACCTTTTAGATGCTTGAGTTGATAGTTCATATTTTATCAGAATTCCCTGTTATTGTCATGCTACAATTTTTGGATCGCTTTGTATGACAATATTTCGGAAATTTCTTGATAGGCTTCATTTATTGCCTGAGTGAGTTTGTAAGCGTGTTTGTGTAACATTTCGCCAGAAGTGCCTCTGGGTTTCTGCCATTGAAACTTATGGGGTTTTTCTGTTTCCCATGTCCACTCAAATTCGATGTGTTCCGTCCCCTTTTTAAAGCAACCGTATATCGCTGATATAATGCGTAGATGTACGCGAATATGGTCTCACCTCACTGTCTATGCCCTATGTGGTCTTGCTGGAGTGACGTGGATGATCACTGTCAACATGGCCGGTTCTCATGCTTGCCAGGAAGCGAGGTGCCCTTGCAGCACTAGCGTGCAGTTGAAGGCCAGCAGCCACACCACCGACACGCGGCAGGCGGTCAGCTGAACGCCCGTGTGGCGAGCGGCGAGACGCCGGCATCATGCGTTGTCACCAAATCCTGACGGGCGCGTGCAATGCCAGCACCGATTGCTTCGCCGTGGGCACCGTGCTCGGGGTGCCGTTCACCGTGAGTCCGTCTCGCTGCACCGTCGACACGTTCGGTATGGGCCTTTCTGATGTGCACCTTTTGAGCACTCGTCCACGGTTAATTTGTCCATTGCAAGTGCTGCTCTTTGCTGATACTCGCAACATTAGGTGCAATGTGTTACGCATTCGCATGCTTTTTCTGTGTATTGAGAATGATTTTGGACTGACACTTCAGTATCCATCAGTGTGATACAGATATTTTTGTATGTCATTGCATTCTCTATGCATACATGAAAATGAAATCAGTTGGTTTGGCAAAATTGCATTCGGAATATATGTTAGCAACCAATGATCAGTCTTTCTCTTCTCGCGATGTGTATGCTGTGTTGATGCTATTTTCCTTACCATATCATGCTCAATTTGGTTGGTTATTTTGTCTTACTCCGTCTTCTCAGAGGACATATGTGGGCGCTAAATGACCAAACTTGGTCGATAAACACTAACACTCAAATAGCCAACCAATTGGAGGAAATCTGCTTATAGCACGACTCAGAACATCTCAGATTACCATAGTGGTTCCACGGTGCAAGTTGTACTGCTGTGAAAAGCTGCATATGTGCAGGCAGCTAACCGCGGGATCACATATCCTCTAACGTGGGCAGGTATACGCCACGGGCTGCGACCTGGTCATCCTGGACCAGTTCTTCGACCGGGTGCAGATCATCCCCGGCGTCAACTATGACCAGGTGCAGATCAGCTGCGTCGACTGCAGCGCCGACTGCGGCAAGGTGGCGGCCGCCTACAGCAACCGGGTCTGCATCTTCGCGCCGGTGCCGCACAAGGCGCCGCCCAGCTGCAACAGCCTGAGCAGCGTGAGTTGCCTTCCCAGGCCTTCCCGGGTGCTGGCCCGTGCGTCGGCCGTGGTCCGAACGTGAGCGGGGAACGTGTAATTTATTTGCTTTTCCCTTTTTTTTTTATAAGGGGAGTTTTTTTTAAAAATTTGGGGGAGGCCCCCTTTAGGTTATGATGGGGAACGTGTCTCACTAATCTGCGTGCATGGCCCCCTTTAGGTTATGATGGGGAACGTGTCTCACTAATCTGCGTGCATGGCCCCCTTTAGGTTATGATGGGGAGTGGGTCTCGCGAATCTGCGTACATGAGCCCTCTGTAGCTTAGCCTGAGGGGCTTGTCTCGCTAATTTGTGCACATAGCCCTCTGTAGGTTAAGATTGAGAGCGCGACTCGCTGATCTGCGCACATAGCCCTCTAGGCTAAGTTGGGGAGTGTCTCGCTGACCTACGTACCTAACCGTCTGTAGGTTAGATTCAAACGACCATTTGCATTTGTGGGTGCTGTATAACTAACGTATTTCAGGCGCTCTGGGACCCTACTAACCCAATTCGTCTGTGAATACAAAGTCAACACCCCCGGGCACGGTGTCAGTACCGTCTCTTGTCTCTCCGGAGACAGTGTCAGCACCCGTCTCCTTTGTACGGGGACACGGTGTCAGTACTCGTCTCTATTCTGTCCCGGACACGGTATCAGTACCCGTCGCTGTTCTGCCCGGGCTCACGGTGTCAGTGCCCGTTTCTTCTCTGGGGTCACAGTGTCAGTACCCGTCTTTGTTCTGTCCGGGGCACGGTGTCAATTCCCGTCCCTTCTCTGGGAAAGGTGTCAATACCTGTCTTTTCTCTGGGGACACTGTGTCTATCCATATCTGTTCTGTTCGGTGACACAGTGCCAACACCCGTCGCTGTTCTTCTCGGGTCACGGAGTCAATACCATATCTTCTCTGTGGACAAGGGGTTAATACCCGTCTCTTTTCTCTGGGGATACGGTGTCAATACCCGTCTCTGTTCTGTACGGGGACACGGTATCAGTGCCGTCTCAATTCGGTCTCAGTTCACGGCGATAATGCCGTCTCTATGGGCGCTGCATGACCGACGCAGTCGATGCGCCCTTAAACTCCAATAACTAACTAAATACCGTCTCTGTTCAGTTTGAAGGCGCGGTGCCAGTACTCATCTCTGTTCTGTTTGAAGGCGCAGTGCTAGTACCGATCTCTGTTCAGTTTGAGGGCGCGGTGCCAGCACCTGTCTGCACATGCTCTGCTCCGCCGGTGCCACCGCCTGCCCGTGTCGTGGTGCAGATGACGTCAGCTGGCGACAGGTGACGTCTGACGTGAGTAGATGACGTCATCTGACTACTCTCTGTGCGGGCCCGCAGCCGCTCAAGTCGCGCTGGGTGCTGCAGGACACCATCGGCGCCAACTGCGCCATACACAACCTGTCGTGGAATCTGGACGGGTCGCACCTGCTCACCGGCGGAGACTTTCTGCAGATGTGGGTCAGGGAGGCTCGCCAGGAGGAGCCCGGTAAGCAGATGTGGGTCAGGGAGGCTCGCCAGGAGGAGCCCGGTAAGCAGATGTGGGTCAGGGAGGCTCGCCAGGAGGAGCCCGGTAAGCAGATGTGGGTCAGGGAGGCTCGCCAGGAGGAGCCCGGTAAGCAGATGTGGGTCAGGGAGGCTCGCCAGGAGGAGCCCGGTAAGCAGATGTGGGTCAGGGAGGCTCGCCAGGAGGAGCCCGGTAAGCAGATGTGGGTCAGGGAGGCTCGCCAGGAAGAGCCCGGTAAGCAGATGTGGGTCAGGGAGGCTCGCCAGGAGGAGCCCGGTAAGCAGATGTGGGTCAGGGAGGCTCGCCAGGAAGGAGCCCGGTAAGCAGATGTGGGTCAGGGAGGCTCGCCAGGAAGAGCCCGGTAAGCAGATGTGGGTCAGGGAGGATCGCCAGGAGGAGCCCGGTAAGCAGATGTGGGTCAGGAGGATCGCCAGGAGGAGCCCGGTAAGCAGATGTGGGTCAGGGAGGATCGCCAGGAGGAGCCCGGTAAGCAGATGTGGGTCAGGGAGGCTCGCCAGGAGGAGCCCGGTAAGCAGATGTGGGTCAGGGAGGCTCGCCAGGAGGAGCCCGGTAAGCAGATGTGGGTCAGGGAGGCTCGCCAGGAAGAGCCCGGTAAGCAGATGTGGGTCAGGGAGGCTCGCCAGGAAGAGCCCGGTAAGCAGATGTGGGTCAGGAATACCCGCCAGGATGGGCCCAGTAGGTGGATGAGGGTTTCTGTCGCAAATACGATTTGCTGTCATATATCCGGGGAGGTAAATATATTGCCATCGTTTGGGCATAGTGAGTGCTCCTTAAACGTGAAAGTAATCCTGGACGGAACATAAAGCCTAGGTAGACAGGAACACAGTTATGGGCGCTATATGATCAACATGGTCGATGCGCCCTAAAGCCCAAATAACTAACTAACTAGGTGGATGTGGGTCAATGAGGCTCGCCATGAGGAGCCCGGTAGTGGATTTTGCGTGCGCTCCCGGTGTCGGTATGGGCAACATGTACCATACATGTCAGTCTGGTGTGTTGTGAGCGATTTTTGTGTTGTCAGTCAAATGTACAGCCTATGGTTCGGCACGGGCTAACCTCTTTTTGAGGAGAGGACATTCAACTGCCATAGGTTGAATGGGATAGAATGAGAAATGTTTGCGAAAAAAAATCCTTTAGGAAAATAGCGGCACAATGGGAAGAAAGAGAGAGAGAGTAGCACCCCTTGGGTACACCTTTGCGTTGTGATATGCGACTGAGGAGGGTTAGCAACATATACCTTGTGATCATTACAGCTCATTTTTGCTGCAGTCAAATTTACACCACTGCCACGGTAGGCTATAGGGATAAATTCCAGTTCATCTAGCCAATCTCTCGCGCCAATCGAACGCTGGGGGACGTGTGATTCAAGGGGTTGCCAAGACGTTTGTCCCCTTCCAAATGAGTGTCGTGCTTCATAACCTAGGTATAACCCAACTTGTTCGCTCCGTTTCTTCAGCACCAGGGGGAATTATTGGTATGATGCACAGCGATAATTCCACGATGCACAACATAAAGTAATGTAACTTCAGCTTAATATTTTGAAAGCTAAGACAAACCGTGGTGCTATCTCAAAAAGGGAAAGCAGAACTCGACAAGGTTTTACTTTTCGCCCAAAATGCATAATAGCTCGGCACTGACGAGCTCGCGCAGGGCTTCATCTGTAGTGAGACATGAGCTGGTGACGGTTTGTGACGTCAGTTCTAAGTGCGGCTGATGGTACGACACGAACTGGCCCAGGGCGTCGTCTGTAGTGAGACATCAGCTGGGCCTGGATCTACCTCCGTCTACCTGGGCACATGGGCGCGCGGTACATCTCAAGCACCTTCGGAAGAGACCTTCTCCCCATCCAACTCGGAGTCGCTACTCCGCTGGGGTGCGAGGCCGCCGTAAACGCTGCTCGCGAATATATCGCGGCCACCGTCACCGACCCCTCCAGCCCCCGTCTCCTGGTCAAGGTGGATGTCAGGAACACAATCAGCACGGTCCGCCGTGACGTCATCCTGACCCACATACGAGAGCATTGTCCTGAGGTCTACCCAATGGCACGTCAAGCGTACGGTGCGCCGACTACTCTCCATATCGGCGATGAGACAGTTGTGTCGTGCAATGGCGTACAACATGGCGATCTCTTTTATCTTGCCTCGTTTGTCCTCGCTGTTGATCCCTATGTTCGGGTCATGCGGTCAGCTCTGAACGTGTGGTGCCTCGACGACGCCATGATCGCCGTCTCGGTAGATCTTGGTAGATCCCGATAGATCGGATGTCTCACCTGATCTCCGTGCCGCACAGGACCGGCTATGTATGGCGTTCTCGACAAGTGTGTAGATCACCAAACCACCACAGCGCCGTTGACCATTAGTGTGCGAGCATTAGAGTCGTATGTCGCGATATCCTAGCCGGGCGAAGCGCTCGTGCATGCGTGTGCGAACGCCCAGCATGTTGTCGTGCTCGCGATCAGGCTCATGTGGACAGCGGATGTGTGCCATCTCCCCAGAAGACGGTCGGCGCGTCAAGTTCGCTGTGGGCGACGATCCGGAGGAAAGCAGTGGACACGTGTGGGAGTGTTGCTGGCGCGTGCGCACCGCTGAGCCAGTGCACTTCATGGCGTTCTCGCGCGACGGCTCGCTGTTCGCCACGGCTGGCCACACGGACCAGATCGTCAAGGTCTGGTACGAAAAGAAGCAAGGTGAGTCTGGGTCCGCCCTGGCCCATGGTCAAGGTCTGGCACGACAAGAAGCAAGGTGAGACTGGGTCCGCCCTGGCCCATGGTCAAGGTCTGGCACGAAAAAAAAACAGGTCGAGTATGTCCGCTCTGGCCCAGATCTCCAAGGTCTGGTAAGAAAAGAAACGAGGTGACTGTGTCCACTCTGGCCTAGATCGTCCAGGTCCGGTACGAAATGAAACGAGGCGGCCTATGTCGGGCTACTTTCGTGCTGATGTTTGAAGTGTTTGAGACTGACGTCGTGCTTGTGTGATTGTAAGTTGCTAAAGTACATTATACACAGGAACGGGCATATA
This sequence comes from Imbricaverruca yamaguchii, assembly GCA_034440575.1. NCBI lineage: Eukaryota > Metazoa > Arthropoda > Thecostraca > Neoverrucidae > Imbricaverruca > Imbricaverruca yamaguchii. The sequence goes on along the minus strand of JAOTOL010001303.1, from coordinate 16,559 downwards.
CAGGAGAGGGAGGGAACATCTCCACCCTAATTTACCTCCATGGGAAGGTGGCGACCTTCTGAGCACTAAGAGGCTCCACTCCATTGAGGCTCAAGTACACTCCCACCCTCGTGAGGGATTTTTGGACCGAACGGGCCGCTCTGTGGGCAAAGGAGGTGTGCCCAGTACGTTCGAGTACACCCCTCCCGCTCATTTCCGCAGCGGTTCCCCTCCAGGAGAGTACACACTCACCCGATTAAACAATCTGGGTCTGCCCCTGCACAGATGTGCATTCCTGAAATACTTGAATGGATGCGTATCGATGAGGCCGGACAGCGGATGCTGGATGTTTTTTTTTTTGTTTAGCTTCGGTCTGGTTAGATACGACGAGCCGGTGATGAGCCCCAACGTGATGGACGTCCGTTGCGGATGCCAACATTAGTCTTGTGTCTGATTTTGCCAGTACTCGTAAGGCTAAGCACTCAAGCAGATATGGATGCACGATTTTGTATTATACATACTACACTGATTACAATACATGACGTTTTCCCCGTTGCGTTATGTATAGTTAACCCTATATTGTAACTATTGTATCATTGTGTATCATTGTGATGAGGGAAATGCGACTTCAAATCATTAAAACAACCGGCCAACCAAAAGTACACCTTCCTTATGTCGCCTACTATAATTTTGAAGACACCTAAAGGCGATGTGAGGATTATAGCAGCTTTGAAGACCATAGGGGAGGTATGTGTAATAGAACGGCTCACTCCATCCTTTCCCTGCATCACTAGGATATATGGCAGTGGTGATTCCATTATTATTTAGGTGTCCTCACATCACATGGAGCATTCTGACAACTTCTATTTTGCTCACCATATGATTGTGAAGCAAATTGATCCTCCTCCAGAATGTGATGCAAGCTTTAGGTGTAAAATCGTTACTGTTTCATGTAGTAAGTTACCTTATATAAGCAAAATATACTGGTATGTTTCATGCGTGGTATTGGGAAGGAGCGCATGTGGGCGACAAGTCATTGGCACCGCCTGTGTGTTTCGGCAGCGGCGACGACCGACGGTGAGTCGGTGACGTACGACTTCATCTACCTGGCTCATCCTCTGCCCGTCACAGGACTCCAGTGGCGACACACCAGCAAGTTCATGCCCCGGTGAGTGGCCTTCTAAGCGTGAGTGTCCCCTGCCCGTCACGGGACTCCAGTGGCGACACACCCGGAATTTTTTGCCCGGGGGGGTGTCCTTCTCCCTTTTTGGGCTCCAGTGGCGACACACCAGCAAGTTCATGCCCCGGTGAGTGGCCTTCTGCCCGTCACAGGACTCCAGTGGCGACACACCAGCAAGTTCATGCCCCGGTGAGTGGCCTTCTGCCCGTCACGGGACTCCAGTGGCGACACACCAGCAAGTTCATGCCCCGGTGAGTGGCCTTCCCCCCGAAAGGGCTCGGGGGCGACACACCAGCAGTTGCCCCGGTATGCCCGTACGACTCCAGTGGCGACACACCAGCAAGTTCATGCCCCGGTGAGTGGCCTTCTGCCCGTCACGGGACTCCAGTGGCGACACACCAGCAAGTTCATGCCCCGGTGAGTGGCCTTCTGCCCGTCACGGGACTCCAGGGGTGACACACCAGCAAGTTCATGCCCCGGCGAGAGTCCCTCTGCCTGTTACGGGACTCCAAGGGTGACACACCAGCAAGTTAATGCCCCGGTGAGTGTCCCACTGCCCGTTACGGGACTCCAGGGGTGACACACCAGCAAGTTCATGTCCCGGTGAGTGTCCCTCTGCCCGTTACGGGACTCCAGGGGTGACACACCAGCAAGTTCATGCCCCGGTGAATGGCGCTGCACACAGGTGGCTCGAGTCAAGCTAAGCCAGAGGGCCAACTGGTCTAAATCTGGTGGTTGAAGATACCAGCGACAGAAAGTTACTAAAATGACGGATTTTGTTCCTTGTTCATCCTGTAGGGCTTCCATAACAGTTGTTCACCGTAGTAGGGCGGAATAGTGATCTGGCTACCAGCTATTTTGTGTTCATGAGAAGGGCACGTACTACTATTGTCTATCAACACTTTCAAGGTTCTCCTAAACAAAATTGCTTTGAATCGTCGGGGCTAAAATCGAAGGATATATGCTGGCAGTGATAATTGGGATACGTCTTAGAACGATGAAAATATAATCCGCAATCATTCGCGTTAAAATCATATGCAATATTCAGTCCATCAATATGAAAAGAATTTGACTTTAGTTTCAATGTTTTATCATCGTAATCCTAGCTGATTTGATCCTATCAGTACGGTTGTCTTCCTTTGGCCCAACCCTGCCCATTCCGTCATTTTTTTCCATTAACTGTCAGATCCCAGTGCTCATAATGATGGTTGCTTAGAATATTTATCGCCACACTATGGTTAGTCTTAGCAAATATGGAAGCATATGTCGATGACCTATGCTTCCATATTGTACTTGTATTTAAACTGTCCAAGAAGCAATTGCTTCCGCAGTCGAAGATTTCCACAGTCGCATCAAGTTCGCCGAACTTCGTCCAATCCGCGTGGCGCAATCTCGCTTCACACTATTACGCTTAGAGTCTGTGAAAAGCAGGCTGTGCGCTGGATTTTGACTAGTGGGAAACGGGAAACGGTTGGTCCGCTTGGGGTGCTATCTCTCATGTTTTCTTGAACAGAGTCGCCCTGGTGCTTCCCCAGATGCACAATTTAAACCTATTGAATATGCAGCTTGGATCAACCAAGCTGCTTGGTTGATACGTGCGTGACTGTAACACTCTAACAATGTGTGTAAGCTACATTTGGTCCTGGCCTGTCCTGCTGGCTGACAAACGTTCCAACGTGCAATGTCGCCGTCGAACCACCGCCGCCGTGCTCGGGAATGGTGAATCGCCAAAGAAAGTTGTAGAGACTTTTAAGAGCCAATCCAGAATGCAATGACTTTTAAGGAAACAATTACATTTCTTCCACGGTACTAAATAACTGCGATCTTGACTTGCATTAGATGCAACATTGCAATTCCACAATCGAAATCATGAATACTGCGGTCGAGAGCACATTTCAATGTATTATCTGTCATTGTATGCTCTGACGCTGTATTTTCTTCGCTGTCTTCGTGCTTATCGGAAAACTGTATTCTTATCCTCTTGGCTAATAATTAAGATTATCATTAAACCTCATTGACTTATTTTACCACAAAAACCGTCACGCTTTTTCGTTTAGCGCTCCACCAGGGCCAACGAAGGTATCTTCACACTGACATGTCATTGTGACGTGTCGGAAGCATTGCTGAGAACATTTTAACCAGGGTCCTTGCCCCCAATATTTGTTTCTTGCGCCTTCTCCCGAAGTGAAGGTGTCCTACCATATGGTGCATCAGGTCATAATAAACGTCTTGTCAGCAGCGTGCCTGAAGCGCTTCGGGGGAGGGGCAAGTACAATGCAAATGCGAGTGGCGCTTGATTATTATTTTACGATTGTTATACGATTGTATTTATTGAAATGAAGTCCCGACTTTTTCAAAAAGTTAAGAAGGTTAGTGCCTTCCGTTGGTACTCCAAAGCCGGAAAACAAGGAAAAGCACCTTTGCGGTTTTCAAATACGTCTAGTAGGGTCCAAACACGTGTCTAAGGTCGATGTGTTTGCCAATCATTTTTTTTAGTACAAATATAGTCATGGGCAAGCAGCACTTGTTTATTTAAATAAGGTTCAGGCATCGGGCGAATACCTGCTGGGTATGACCGCACTACTGTAAGTGCAGTTTAGGACCCGCTGCACACTTCGCGCAGCGGGTGCGCATCACAGTTAATGTGATGTGATATAGCATGTCGTATTGTGCCATGCCGTGCCGTGCCGTGTCGTTCCATGCCGTGCCGTGCCGTGCCGTGCCGTGCCGTGCCGTGCCGTGCCGTGCTGTGTCTGTGTTGTGCTGTGCTGTGCTGTGCTGTGTCGTGCTGTGTCGTGTCGTGTGTCGTGTCGCTGTGCTGTGTCGTGTGTGCCGTGCCGTGCCGTGCCGTGCCGTGCCGTGCCGTGCCGTGTCGTGCCGTGCCGTGCCGTGCCGTGCCGTGCCGTGCCGTGCCGTGCCGTGTGTGCCGTGCCGTGTCATGCCGTGTGATGCCGTGCTGTGTCATGTGCTGATGCACGAATGCATCGTGTCATATCGTGTGATGCCGTGCCGTGTCATGTTGTGTGATGCCATGCCGTGTCATGTCGTGTGATGCCGTGTCGTGTCATGTCGTGTGATGCCGTGCCGTGTCATGCCGTGTGATGCCGTGCCGTGTCATGTCGTGTGATGCCGTGCCGTGTCATGTCGTGTGATGCCGTGCCGTGTCATGTCGTGTGATGCCGTGCCGTGTCATGTCGTGTGATGCCGTGCCGTGTCATGTCGTGTGATGCCGTGCCGTGTCATGTCGTGTGATGCCGTGCTGTGTCATGTGTGATGCCGTGTCGTGTCATGTCGTGTGATGCCGTGCCGTGTCATGTCGTGTGATGCCGTGTCGTGTCATGTCGTGTGATGCCGTGCCGTGTCATGTCGTGTGATGCCGTGCCGTGCCATGTCGTGTGATGCCGTGTCGTGACGTGACGTGTCGTCTGTGCGTCGGCAGCGGAGCCGTGGCCAACATGTTGGTGACGTCGTGTCGCGACAACATCTGCCGCGTGTGGGTGGAGACGACCCGCGTGTCGGACGACGGAATGGTGGACACCAGCTGGCTGTCGGCCACCTCGCACGACTCCATGTACCACCCGCGCAAGAACAAACACCACAGGGTGCTGCACAAGTTCAAGCACATGCGGTGAGTCGCACGGCGGCCCATCTGTGACACGAGCTTTGCGTGGCTGAATACACTCAAGAGCTCTGATGCATGCCCTGAATTACCGAACGCCCACAACGCACGGTTGAAGCGCGTGTCGAGATTCAACAGATCTGTGTGTAGGTCTGCTAAGGTGTGAGCTGTTTCAAAGTTTGTGTGTGTGTGCGTGTGCGTGGGCGTGCGCGCGCGTGTCCACAATTCCACAAGTCCACATGTGCCTCGGCCGTTACCTGACGCGGTCACCATGTGGCCGGGTCGTGACCTGACACGGTAATCATGTGGCCGAGTCGTGAGTGTTGTGACCTGACAAGACCGTCATCTGGCCGGGTCGTGACCTGATGCGGTCACCATGTGGCCGGGTCGTGACCTGACACGGTCATGTGGCCGGGTCGTGAGGGTCGTGACCTGACACGGTCGTCATGTGGCCGGGCCGTGATGGTTGTGACCTGACACGGTCACCATGTGGCCGGGTCGTGACCTGACACGGTCACCATGTGGCCGGGTCGTGACCTGACACGGTCATGTGGCCGGGTCGTGAAGGTCGTGACCTGACACGGTCACCATGTGGCCTGGCCGTGACCTGACACGGTCGCCATGTGACCGTGCCGTGAGCGCCATGACCTGACGCGGTCGCCATGTGACCGGGTTGACAGGCAGTGCTTCCACCTGCCACGTTCGCACCGGACGTCGTCTCAGCCGGCCGACTGGCGCCTGCTGGACGGCTCGTCGCCACTGAACGCCGACGACGGCGGCCAGCAGGGCGCACTGCAGACGCTGCACTTCCACCTGGCGTCCAGCATCAGCGCCGAGTCCGGTCAGTCGCGACACCCCGACCTGGGCTCTTCGTGTGGTGTCAGGTCAGTCGCACCATCCTGACCTCGACCTAGACCCTTTGCGCAGTGTGGAGTAGTCGCATGACCTTGAAGCCCTTCATGCAATGGTAAATCAGCTTCCCAGACCACGACACAGTCACAGTCTTCACACTAGTGTGGGCCGTACTCAGGGTTGAGTTTAAACTTAGGATGTAGGAATCCAGGATTTGACAACACAATTAAAGATTATAGCGTAAAAGGTGAGCATACTTTTCTTGATAGGACGATTTTCGACGTTGCGAAAATCCAAGACAAGGTTGTTCTTCCAACCCCGGATATGGATTTTATGTATATAATTCTTCGAAAATCGATTACGACAATACATAGTTTAGTATGTATGAATGGGAATTCGTTGTTGGTGGAGTACAAATTGGAATCGGTTAAGGTCTTTAAGGTCTATGCTTGCATGAGTCGGCCTATGTTTTCTGGATGGTAGTCGCCTAGAATGGGGTGTCATCTATAGATGAAGTTTCTGTTTTGTCATTTCTCTGAAAAATTCGTTGTACAATATCTTATTCTACACATTCTAACCATAACTGAATTTGCCTTAAGATGTAACATTGCCCGCTTCCTTCATCCTACCCACATCGGCATATTCAGAAGTTTCTTCTAGGACGGGTGCAGCCAGATTCAGTATGTATCAGCTGGTCATTTGTTGCACCGTTTTCAGGAATGTAATTCATTTTGTGCAAGGAACGAATTAAATCGCAGTACCATTTTGCCATGAGCGAGGTAGTTGCCTTGTATCCGCCCGTGGGCCGCTCTTGTCGGCTCACCAGCGGGTGCGAATTATCACAATCGATAGACCAACTGCGTCACGGTAGCACGGGCTGGGTGAGGTGCTACCAGTCAGGTTATAACCCGTAGCCTAGAATTAAGCTGACCTATGCTGAGCTGCGCCAAGTACTTCAATGCAGTCCGATGTGTGGAGATAACATGGTTGAATACTCTTAGCACGATCAATGCTGAACTACGCCTAGTACCTCAGTATAGTGCAGTACGGTCTGGGCGGAAGACGGAGCACGATACTCTTAGCACGACCACCAATGCTGAGTTTTGCCAGTACTTCAGTGCAGTGCGGTCCGTACAGAGAACAGAGTAGGATAGCGTAGTTCTCTCTGAACGCTAGATACGTCTCAGCGGATTTGTCAATAGTGTTCAACTCACATCCTTCACGCACGAGCATTATTATATAGGAATTATAGGAATTATTTTGCTTTCTAAAATTCTGTATGTTGGAGAGGACAATTTTTGGGCATTCCAGGTCGAAGAGGAGTAAATTCTTTTTTTTTTCTGACAAGAAAAAACTTCCCAGTCCTTTGCAGTCAGTTTTGAACATGTTTATGAAACAGCAATAAGCTTCTATTCATTTTCAAACAGCCCTATTCAATCTCTTGGCGAAAAGCGCGTGGACAATTTTGAAAGATGATAAATGCTCTTGATGGGGAATGTCCACGACAACGCCGTGTTTCCTACATTACCACCGTATCGACTTTTTGTGTTTCCATGCGGGTCCGGTTTGCAATGCATGTTCACCTGCTGTGTGTATGTTGTCACAGGCATCCCTCTGGTGCCGAGCATGGGCACCTCGGAAAACGGCTCATCAATGAACTTCATGGTGCATTGGCTCAACAACAAGGAAATGACCTACACAGAAGAGATGGAACGGCTGGTAGCTGAGATGGACCGTCTGGAACGGCAGCAGGAAGTGGCACATCATGGTATGTGATGGCAACAGGGGGAGTGGGGTATCATGACATGGGGCAGCACCGGGAGTGGTATAGCATGGTGCATGGCGGTAGCAGGACGGGCTTCTTGTCGTGCTCATGGCAGCGCTCTCGCTCTCGCTCTCGCTCTCGCTCTCGCTCTCGCTCTCGCTCTCGCTCTCGCTCGCTCGCTCTCGCTCTCGCTCTCGCCTCGCTCGCTCTCGCTCTCGCTCTCGCTCTCGCTCTCGCTCTCGCCTCGCTCTCGCTCTCGCTCTCGCTCTCGCCTCGCCTCCCTCTCGCTCTCGCCTCGCTCTCGCTCTCGCTCTCGCTCTCGCCTCGCCTCGCCTCGCTCTCGCTCTCGCTCTCGCTCTCGCCTCGCCTCGCTCTCGCTCTCGCTCTCGCTCTCGCTCTCGCTCTCGCTCTCGCTCTCGCTCTCGCTCTCGCTCTCGCTCTCGCTCTCGCTCCTCTCGCTCCTCTCCTCTCTCCCTCTCTCTCTCCTCCTCTCTAGCTCTAGCTCTAGCTCTAGCTCTAGCTCTAGCTCTAGCTCTAGCTCTAGCTCTAGCTCTAGCTCTAGCTCTAGCTCTAGCTCTAGCTCTAGCTCTAGCTCTAGCTCTAGCTCTAGCTCTAGCTCTAGCTCTAGCTCTAGCTCTCTCTCTCTCTCTCTCTCTCTCTCTCTCTCTCTCTCTCTCTCTCTCTCCTCTCTCTCTCTCTCTCTCTCTCTCTCTCTCTCTCTCTCTCTCTCTCTCTCTCTCTCTCTCTCTCTCTCTCTCTCTCTCTCTCTCTCTCTCTTTAGCTCTCCCACGCCCGACGCATCATGCATCTCTGCGCCTGCGTGCAATGCAAGCCGTATTTTGCATATACAAGTCTGTAGCTACCTGCTATCAGTAGTGTTGAGCGGTTCCCATGCTCAAGGACTCAGGCACGTCTGACTCCACAGCGACACATCATGGTACGTGGCGGCAGCATCCGCAGGAAACGTCACATCATGGTACGTGGCGGCAGCATCAGCAGGAAGCGGCACATCATGGTACGTGGTGGCAGCATCCGCAGGAAGCGTCACATCATGGTACGTGGCGGCAGCATCCGCAAGAAGCGGCACATCATGGAATGTGGCGACAGCATCAGCAGGAAGCGGCACATCATGGTACGTGGCGCCAACAGGAAGCGGCTCATGGTACGGAATACGGCAGGAAGCAGTAGGTCATGATTTGTAGCAAAAACTGCAGGAGGCGGCGGCACATCGTGATATAGAGCAGCAGGGAGCAGTGCATGGGATAGCAGGAGGCGAGAATGGAATTGGTCCTGGTACGGGACGGCGGCACGAGGCGACTCATCGTGTTACGGGGCAGAAACAAACCACGGCACATCATGGCATGGGACAGTAGGAGGTAGCACAGTGGTACGTGGTGCAGCAAGAGGCGCACATCACAGTGTGTTACAGCGGCAAATAGGTGGCGCACATGCTACGAAGCATGGTGGCACAGCAGGGCAAGCACATGGTTCGGAGAATAGCAATAGGTGGCACATCAGGGTACGTGGCAGCATCAGGAGGCAGCACATGGCATGAGAGTAGCGAGAGACAGCATGCCCAGGTGTGGTAGCAGCGGGAGCATGGTTCGAGGCATAGCAGGTGTAAATGCATTGGGATATGTGACCACTGTAGGTGTTGGTGGTGAGCTTGCAACAGCTGTCATCTTGTGTCAGTGGTCATTGTGCGACAACTGTCAGCCTTTCAGTAGTCAGCTTGAAAAAGCTGGTAGCCTGTGTCAGTGGTCAGCTTGTGACAGCTGTCAGTCTGGCAGTGGTCAGCTTATGATAGCTGTCAGCCCGTGGCAGTAGTCAAAGCTTACTACAGGTGTCAGTTGGTGTCAGTGGTCAGCTGACATGTCAGCTGTACAGCGTCTGTCGCCAGGTAGCCTGAAGCGTCTGGGCTCCTCTGTAGTGGATAGCTGCCAGTCAAACCCCAGTCGATTAACAATCACGGCCTCAACTTTATACGTACTATCGCTTCGTACACACGCATATGGTATCTTTTGCGCCATCCCTGCTGATCCCAGCTGTGGTGCCATTCCTTTTGATCCTAGCTGTGGTATCATTCATGTTGACCCCACCTGTGTAGGTCGTCCCCGTTTCCCCAACCACCCTTCCTCTAGATCTCGGGGGATGGGGACGGCGACTGTTGCCCGCCTGACCTGGTTGAGTGCCGCCAGACCTGTCGCCGCCCGTCGACGGCACCGACGATGGCATGCTGTCGTCGTCGGCGGCCAGCATCAGCGCCGGCTCGTCGTCCAACACCGTGGACGCGACCGTGAACGGCGGCGTCGCCGACGACCTGGAGGCCCGTCTGGCCGGCCTGCTGCGCGACTGGGAGAACGGCTGCGACCTGCTCTTCTCCATACACCCGGTGGACGGCAGCTTCCTCGTCTGGTGAGACAGCCACCGGGCAGAGTAGCTTCCTCGTGTGGAAGGAGGCGTCTATGGATGTTTGGCGAGACGTACTCTGGTTACGTTTGGTGAGAGCATTCATCCAGAGAACGGCGGGAACTCTACACAGAAAAGTAGACTATGTGTTGCAGTCATGGATATTTTATTGCAGAACTTGGCACGGTTTTGAGAGGATAGCTTGGGGACCTGTCCCTGAGTAGACGCGTGTGGACGAGTAGTCTGGGGGTAAGTTGCCCGTCTCACAATCTAAAGGTTGTGAGTTCGAGTTTCACTTGTCGCTAGTCTTCACCCGCGGTCAATCGGCGTGAAAGATTGGCGACGCTACAGGACTCAATGGTCGAAGTGTCGTAAAACCAATGACCACCACCTGAGCGGCCGCCTTTGTGTCGACAGGACCATCGACTACCTGGACGAGCACCATCCGTCGTTCCGGCAGGCGCAGGTGTCGTTCTCGTCACGCATTCCACAGGCGTTTCCCTTGGGCGATGCCATGACAATGTCGACCAAGCTGTGCCTGTTTGCGTCGGCCGGCGGCGCTGAGTTGGCAACCGAGACTGCGGCCGAGCCTCCGCCTCCTCCGGCGCCTTTCCCCTGCATGGCCATGGTGAGCAAGCACGCCAACGGCTCGCTCAACCTGTGGACGATCACATTCAGCGAGGGGTCCAAGTTCAAGGCGGTGCTGAACGTGGCGCACGGACGGCGCGTCTGCGGCCACCGGTTCCGCGTCAACGACATCACGTGCCACCCGGTGCTGCCGCTGATGTTGAGCACGTCCCATCACAACCCGCAGCTGCATGGAGCGTCGGCTCCCACGACGGAGCCGCCGCCGCCCAACTCCGCAACACAGGTGGGTGTGTCCCCGCCTCTGACGGTGCATCACAGGTGGGCGTGTCCCCGCCTCTGACGGTGCATCACAGGCCGACGGTGCATCAAGGTGGGCGTGTCCCCGCCTCGACGGTGCATCACAGTGGGCGTGTCCCCGCCTCTGACGGTGCATCACAGGTGGGCGTGTCCCCGCCTCTGACGGTGCATCACAGGTGGGCGTGTCCCCGCCTCTGACGGTGCATCACAGGTGGGTGTGTCCCCGCCTCTGACGGTGCATCACAGGTGGGCGTGTCCCCGCCTCTGACGGTGCATCACAGGTGGGCGTGTACCCGCCTCTGACGGTGCATCACAGGTGGGCGTGTCCCTGCCTCTAACGGTGCATCACAGGTGGGCGTGTCCCCGCCTCTGACGGTGCATCAAGGTGGGCGTGTCCCCGCCTCTGACGGTGCATCACAGTGGGCGTGTCCCCGCCTCTGACGGTGCATCACAGGTGGGCGTGTCCCGCCTCTGACGGTGCATCACAGTGGGGCCCGCCTCACGGGCATCACAGGTGGGCGTGTCCCCGCCTCTGACGGTGCATCACAGGTGGGGGTATCCCTGCCTTTGACAACGCAGCGTATGTGGGCGTGTCTTCGCCTCTGATGGTGCATCACAGGCAGGCGTGTCCTGGCCTGTGGTGGTACAGGTGGATGTGGGGAGTGTATTACATCGCGCTAGAGGCGATGACTGAGAAGTACATGGAGTGTACTTACCTTGACGAAGCTATTTGTGATGAACTGAAGTAGTTTTGGTGTCCTGTGTGGATTTACCTCCTGGGTCGAGTGACATCTTTGGGCGCCCAAATGGCGAACAACAAACAAACAGGCAACCCGCGTTGGTTTCTTTCACTTCAGAAAGGTGTGATGAAATTACGCCTGTGGTCATTTGCCACCATCGGAGAACGATTTGTTCTGTTTCCGATGTGGTCTGCATGAGACGCTACACTGAAGTAGTAGTTTCATTGCTGCATCTTTAATATTTAGCGATAATCTTCATCGGTGATATTGGTGTCCTTTATCCGCTGTTGTGTCATTCGCTACGAGTTCATTGCGTGCTCACTGCCACCCATTAGCAAAGTTAGGCACTAGGTGTTGTACTGCCAGTTGCAGATGGCGGCACCGTAAAGCTACCGTGGCGATTGTGCCGATCAGATGACCTAAAGGGTGCGGCACTGAATTATGGTGGCGCCGGCCGCACCCAGTGTCGGGCCGGCTAGTCGCCGACGGGTGTTTCGGGGGTCTGACCGAGCTCAGTTTTGTCCTCAAGTTGGCTTGGAAGACTGACCAGAGGTGTCAATACAGGAGGGGCATTGGAGAGCGCGTTGGTGCGGGCGACTGTGAACGGATGCTACTTCGCCGTGCCAGCGATGAACATTGAGGAGCATGCAACAGCGCAATTTAAAGAAAATGGCTCGGCTGGACAAACTTGGAGGGTTGCGTGTTTCCGGAGAACTTGTCATCACATTCAGTACCATCATTCCGCTCCTTTCTACGGGGAGTCATGTTGCGTCCGCAGTGTCAGAACCGCACCGTAGCGGACCTGTGCAGCTAACAACTTGGGCCGAGTGCCTGACCTCCCCGTCAGGTTACTGTCGCGCTGATTGACACGCGATGTTTGAGCACGTCTGTGTTGGGCAGAACTACACGAGCGAGCTGATCCTGTGGCGAGTCGACCCAATCGGGCCTCTGTCGCGGGCCGGTGGTGTGACGGAGCTGACCCGGGTCAACGTGCCCGAGATGTCGGCCTTCTCACACGTGGCTTGGGTGCCGACCCTGCTGCCCAGGTCAGTGGTCGGTGCCGACAATATCTGTAGCATACGGTCGGATGCTAGCTGTGCAGAATTCGTGTTGATTGGTGTTGACGATGTATGTCGCCGTAGAATGTTCCCAATTTGTCGACTTGCCATGCGAAGATGTCACGCGGAGTGTCTGATTAATCAGTAGGTGTACAACAGCTAAAACTACAGGAAAAAAAACTGCTGCCTAGCTCAGTAAAGGAAGTAATTGAAATTGTACTGTCATGATCGTCCATCATTCTTAAGGTTTGGGTAGCATTTGCACCTAATGCACTTTCTCCTAGTACCATGTTTCTCTGATGTCAGTTCTCCCCGGTGGCATGTATCAACGATATAATTTTTTTCCGGATGCTATGCACTTATGACAGCAGTTGTTCCTGGCCCGGTACACCTAACGTCAGTTGTCCCGGCCTGGTTCACCTCAGACGTCAGTTGTTCTCGGCCTGATTCACCTCAGACGTCAGTTGTCGCGGCCCTGTACACCTCAGACGTTAGTCGTCCGGCCTGGTTCACCTCATACGTCAGTTGTTGCCGGCCCTGTGCACCTCAGACGTCAGTTGTCCCCGGCCCAGTTCACCTCAGACATCAGTTGTCCCCGGCCCAGTTCACCTCAGACATCAGTTGTTCCCGGCCTGGTACACCTCAGACATCAGTTGTCCCCGACCTGGTACACCCCAGACATCGGTTGTCACCGGCCCAGTTCACCTCAAGCGTCAGTTGTTCCCGGCCCAGTTCATCTCATAGTTCAGTTGTCCCCGGCCCAGTTCCCCCAGACATCAGTTGTTCCCGGCCTGGTACACCTCAGACATCAGTTGTCCCCGGCCTGGTGCACCTCAGACATCAGTTGTCCCCGGCCCGGTACACCTCAGACATCAGTTGTCCCCGGCCCGGTGCACCTCAGACATCAGTTGTCCACGGTGCTGACACGACGCCCTCCGGTAGCACCACGCTGGGCTCCATCTGCAATTCGCCGTCCACGTGTTTCGTGGCGTCGGACGGTCGTAACCTGAACCTCTACCAGGCCGTGATCGATGCTCGCAGTCTGCTCGCCGAGATCAACATTGCCGAGCGCAAGATCAAACGCATGGTGAGGCTGGCGCCGGACGTGGTCTGGCGACCATGGTCCGGCGACTGTGGTCTGGCGGCTGTGGTCTGGCGACTGTGGTCTGGCGACTGTGGTCTGGCGTGACTGTGGTCTGGCGACTGTGGTCTGGCGACTGTGGTCTGGCGACTATGGTCTGGCGACTGTGGTCTGGCGACTATGGTCTGGCGACTTGGTTGGCGACTGTGGTCTGGCGACTGTGGTCTGGCGACTGTGGTCTGGCGACTGTGGTCTGGCGACTGTGGTCTGGCGACTGTGGTCTGGCGACTGTGGTCTGGCGACTGTGGTCTGGCGACTGTGGTCTGGCGACTGTGGTCTGATGACTGTGGTCTGGCGACTATGGTCTGGCGACTGTGGTCTGGCGACTGTGGTCTGGCGACTGTGGTCTGGCGACTGTGGTCTGGCGACTGTGGTCTGGCGACTGTGGTCTGGCGACTGTGGTCTGGCGACTGGTGACTGTGGTCTGGCGACTGTGGTCTGACTACTCGGACTGTGGTCGGCACTTGTGGTCTGGCGACTGTGGTCTGGCGATTGGTCTGGCGACTGTGGTCTGGCGACTGTGGTCTGGCGACTGTGGTCTGGCGACTGTGGTCTGGCGACTGTGGTCTGGCGACTGTGGTCTGGCGACTGTGGTCTGGCTACTGTGATCTGGCGATTGTGGTCTGGCGACTGTGATCTGGCGACTGTGGTCTGGCGACTGTGGTCTGGCGACTGTGGTCTGGCGACTGTGGTCTGGCGACTGTGGTCTGGCGGCGACGTCGGACGGTGAGGTGGTTACCGCAGCTGGGCGGTGAGCGGAGCCCCACTGATCAGCGCTGACTATGCGGCAGGGCTCTGGCCTGAGCGACTCATCGGACAACTCGTCCGTGCACGTGCAGCTCAAGACCCAGGCGTCCATTGCCGAGGCGTTCAGGGTGGTGTCTCAGCAGTCGGCCTCTCGGCCGGGCTGCGTCATCCACCTGGACACCATACCTGACGTCACACACGTGAGTGTCGGAGTGTCCTCCACCTGGACACCATACCTGACGTCACGCACGTGAGTGTCGGAGTGTCCTCCACCTGGACACCATACGAGTGTCCTCCACTTGGACACCATACCTGACGTCACGCACGTGAGTGTCGGAGTGTCCTCCACCTGGACACCATGCGAATGTCCTCCACTTGGACACAACACGTTTATGTTAAGGCAATGTGTATCACACGTGACACTACCCACTTGAGTGGGGTGGTCCTTTAAAAAAGTTCCAATTCGATGGTGCCAACAAAATGATAGCAATCGATACGATATAATCATGTTTTTTTTTTTCACCTGAAAAATTACTCTTGTGACGACAACCAGTTTTTGCCGGTAAAAACGAGTAAAAACTGGTAAAACCGGACAAGAGTTGGTGCCATATTTACACTTTCAGTACAATTTTATGCTCAAATGTTGGTTGTCTGTATGTATTATATATGTTGCATAATATGGCGCACTACTAGATATGCGAACAGTATGTCATATCTCTGAAAAGCAATTATGCAAAGTATTTGCAGGCCCCGTAACGGTAAAAATCGGTGCAAAGCGTTTTTGACGTGTCGGTTTAAACGAGCAAAACAGGGTTTTTGTGGTAAAAACTACCAACCCTGCATATAACGCATTCAAGTGTCAATTCTTGTAAAAATAACATGAATTGACTGAGCAGAAAGGTTAGTTTTAGTTTACCACTGTGATCATTCGCTGCTTGTAGGTCAAAAGTCCCCAATTTTCCTGTTTTGCGTGCATGCTTTTTGGTATGAAAATCCCGAGTTTTTCTAGTTTTTCTATCAACTCTTGTACATAAGTGGCGGTATGAGTTTTCCCGGACAGGTGTGGGTGCCGCTGACGGCGCCGTGTTCCGGCAGGACTGGGAGCACACCCAGTTCCTGCACGTGTACCAGGAGCAGCTGATGGTGGGCTGCGCGTCGGGCCGACCGCCGCCCAGCAGCTGGTACCCGGCCGACCCCAGCTTCTCGGCCATCGTCGACCTGCACCAGACCGACACGTTCTCCGAGCCGTTCTACATCGTGGTGATCGAGCGCGACACGCTCGGCACCATGATCCACATGTGGCGCGTGGTGCTCTCCTCGCAGCCGCTGCAATGTGCGTGCTGCCTGCGCCGCCCAGCCGGCGTGCCCAGCACCCGTGCCACTGACACCGTCACCTGACTAGCTGCACCCCCGTGCAACTAGTCACGTGCACGGGGTCAGTGCCATGGGTGCCGGGCACTGACACCGTCACCTGACTAGCTGCACCCCCGTGCAACTAGTCACGTGCACGGGGTCAGTGCCATGGGTGCCGGGCACTGACATGCTATACTGTCATACCGAAGTATTGCATATTATACATCTTCCTAGTCCAATGCCGTTCCTATTAGCTGCCGCGTGCCAACCCGGCTTCGGGCGTTGGCTGACCGACTCCAACTGCGTGGCATGGGGATCGATGCCACCATTGTATGTGTGTGCATGTGAGGGCAATGACTTCAGCTGCGTTACGCGGATCGATCTGCGTGTGAGGGCAATGACTTCAGCTGCGTTATACGGATCGATATGCGTGTGAGGGCAATGACTTCAGCTGCGTTGCGCGGATCGATCTGCGTGTGAGGAGACTGACTTCAGCTGCGTTATACGGATCAATCTTGGAGTTGTGACATGATATCTGGCCTGCAGGCGATAGCGTGCCTTCGCTATCTCCGGGTGACCCGCCCAGCCCAGTGATGAAGCCAATCTCCATATCCACCGTCAAGGTAACACCGCCGTGCCGCCACCAACGGCGGCTCGCCATCGCTTGGCCTGAAAAAAACGCACCCCGGGATACTGCAGTCGGGCAGCCAAATACGATCCATGTGCATCACAGCTATAGGTTTTTGTTGGTTGACGAGTTGAAATATTGAGGTATCTGCACTCAGCGATTCATCTTTCGTGAAAATCAGTTATGCATGCCATTTAGTGAAT